>CAIGQZ010000379.1:24371213-24384052 GCA_903798205.1 Danio tinwini
GTGTGTGTGTGTGTGTGTGTGTGTGTGTGTGTGTGTGTGTGTGTGTGAGTGTGTGTGTTTTGGTTCACTGAATGTTATAGGTGATATTTGACTTTTATAGTTGTAGTGGGAGAGCGTGTGGTGATTTAACAGCGCTTGGGGGAGTACTTGGCTAAGCTTGGTCAGTCTGCTGGATGTCATTATGAACTTCTGGCAAGTGGTTATAATGTTGGATCATATATTACAGCAAAAGATGGTCTTACAGCATATGCTCACAGACCGGCACAAATAAGCAATTTATTCTGTTGCTAATAGTTGAGCAGTAAATCCAAGTGGAACTTTACATTCCAGTGTCACGTTACATTACAAAAAAATAGAATTTACATTACAGGAGGATTCTAGGATACGCTGTTTATTATGGTAATAAACATATATTACTTACTTGAGAGGTGAAAGGGTAAGTAAATTGAAGAAGGGGGAAGGAGGATTCGAGTGGGAAATGTCTGGCTCTTATTTGAGCGCCACTGTTGGATTAGCAAACACCAAGATCCAGCTGTACTCCCACATCACTGTGTTAAAACACACACAAACACACACACATTGCAAAAAGAGTCCTGCTCTCCCAAATTTAAGAGTTTAAAATGTTTAACTCTAAATTTTAAACACTCATTTAAAAGCCAAGCCATATATTCACACTTCAACACCTCAACACAAACACTATTGTGCAGATATTTCCGACTTTAAATATTCGTAAATTCTGAGCGTGCACATTTTTTAAAATCGTACATTTTGTTTTACGTATCTTATTTTTAAATGATCTTTTAAACCCGTCTTCAACCCGAATTCTTAATAAAAGGATACTGAATTGCACAACTGGGTACAATCTTTGTGTGTTTTTTGTGCGTCTGGTATGAACTGAGGAAGAGAGTGGCATATTTTATTTTAGACATGACCTTCTGTCTCACTCCCTCTCTCTCATTTTTAATGTGGTAGAATAATTGAATTATTGAACGCCCCCTGTCTCATTCTCAGCTATTTATAGACAGATGCTGAAGGCAGAATTTTGTATCCAACTACTTTTACTAATAGTAATCTAATATGTAGCGTCACAATTGTGCCCGTACTTTTGTGTTTTAAATCAGAGTGATCTGTTCTATATTAATGATTGTTTTCACAGTGATTAAACTGTGCAGGTATGTACTGCAATATTTTACACTGATATGCCAGCAGCACTTTTTTTAACACTGCTTCACACTGACGAAAAAAAAAGGTAGCAGTGGGTTCATCAGATATCGAGGACAGAACTAATGTGGCAAATGTGAAAAACATGTTCAAGAAAAGCACCAAGGTTGACAATGTGCTTGTCCTCGGTATTAGTTTACAATTTGCATTAATGAGAAATCCTTGCAGTATAGTAATAGCGAACTGTATGTGCACAGATGAACAACGTGAAGGAATTCTATGTGGGCGTCGTATGGTTTGCTGGTTGTCATGCTTCCTGTTGGAGCCGTTGCTGTGGCAGCAGAGCTTTCCCATGCGATTTGGCAGGCATCTCTGAGCCTGACCGATCGATTGGTGGAAAAGTGTCAGCCTGCAGGCTTTTACTGATGATGTCATCATTATTGATCTGTCCGTGGGCTGAAATAAAAACTAAATAGAAAGCTTCTTTTCTTCTTATGCAAGTGAATGCACAGTGACTGCAGGGAGTGCTAAGCAATGTGGCACAATGGGGTTTAAAAAGAGAAATGGTTTTAATCAGCTGTTGATTTTTGTGTGTCATGATTCTTTCCCTTGCACTTTATGATTATAGGCTATGGGTTTAGGTAAATGTTTGTTTATTATATAAGATATTCATGAGGACATTTCTTCTAAACTTAAAAAATTGTAATTAATGACTGGAAAATGGCAATTAATCAGAATAACAATTTTTTATGTGATCAAAAATGTTATTCCACCAAATATTAATATATATTAATAATTATTTTCTTTGAGTGAAAGTTAAACATTGATGTTGTGATTTAATATGGTACTCTTTTATTTATTAATTAATTACAAATGCTCTAAATTGTTTTTGTTTAAAATTTGAAATGACATCAGTCGTTTTCAGAACTAAACCAAAACTTTTGCAGTTACACTTTACTTAAACACATAATTATAAATATTAAATCCTAAGAAACTGAGAATGTCAAATTATCTCTTTTTTCCATATGAATTAATGTAGCTATATATTTGAATTTTAGATAAGCATACAAAATAATCACCTAATCTGATTTTAAAATAATGCAAATTGCAAGTCAAATTTTTAAGTATACACAAAAATCCATTGCCAATCCAATCAAAAAAAAATGCATTGCTTTCTTTACAATGATCCTGCTATTTGCTTGTCCCGACTTTTTACCTGCTAGTCCCCTGGTATTGCGGTATTTTTATTAGGGCACAAAGATATCTTTGTGCTCCAAGCAGTCACAAAGTGCTCAGAGTTTCGGCATCAAGTTCCCTCATCAGGGAAGAACAACAAGGGCACATAGAAGGGATTATACTTCTTGCTCTCCTCCAGTGCCACTGGGGCAAGCAGAACGAGAGAGAAAGAGAGGGAGGGAAGACAGGTGTGCTCAATCTGTAATGAACTCAGTATTATAGGATCACAGTAAGACAGGAATGGATTACGTCGGCTGTCATTAGTATTTACATCATTGCTCGTGTGTCGAAAAAAAGACCACGACTTTGAAGGAGCTTTTGGGACAGTTCCTCAAACTTCCGGACGCATTTTTTTAGCATTCTTGTAAGGTCATACATAAAATGTATATTATTTATCATAGCTGCCACTGGAAGCCCTTTATATGTCACTCGCTCTCTTTTTCTCTGTCTTTTCCTCAGAACCAATCCGTCGTAAGCGGGAGGAGTCCCACCAGTGGACCTGAGGGACGGATAGCAGGGTTTCACGAGTTCGGGGCAGCGTTTAACGACTCCGAAGGTCCGGGGACCGGCGGGAGGCTTACCGGGGCTGTCGACTCCGGTAAAAGCGAGCGACATGCTCCCGTCTCAAAGAATCTCGGGCCGCGAGAGAAGAGCGTTTCACTGGCGGACCGCTTCACCGTGGACCACGTAAGTGAACTCCCGTAAGATTTCACCATACAGATGCTTTGTTGTAAGTTTTTCGTCAGAAACACTCTTACTTACCGGTTTTTGCGAGTTTAAGTGACAATTAAATGCTCGTCTGACAGCGACAGTGCGTTCCTGCCGGATGTGCAGATTAATAACGGTCGTTTCTCTCCATCTCTCATGCACGAGCGTGATAAATTATTCCGGCGCGCGCGCTGCCGCGCTCCTCCTGAAATTCCTCACCGCTCTGATTATTGGGTTTCAAAGAACCGAGTCGAGTTGCATTCCGTCACATTCAGGTTTTGAATGTCACTTTTTAACACTGCGAATATAAAAAACATTTCAAAACATACAGTGTTTTCGTTTTATTTGCTGTAATGTTGCCTATTGAGGTAAAATTGTTTGTTTAACTTAGGGCAAAACGTGTGGGAGATCTATGTTTTGCTGATTCTTTAAAACTTTAAGACTGGTTTTGTAGTTGTTTATAGTTTTACTCAATTTAAGTTTGCTTTAAAGAAAACTATTTTATTACATCGGGTCAGACTTCACATTAAAGGGATCATAGTATACTGATGACCTGTGTACATAGCAAGGGCATTACACACTTTAAAGCTGAAAAGATACCTGAGACATCTTTTAGCTTTTCTTATCACAATAAAGAACCAACTAGTTCTCCTAGGACTATAAACCCCATATTCTACAAAGAAACATAAACAAATGGTTTCTCAATATCCACATCATGAAAGAAAGGTATTTGATAGCCATTGAGGTCCCCAAATGTACACAATATAGGCTACAAAATGTGCCTGGAGGTTTAGCAGAAATCTCACGTTACATTAACTGAATTGTCTTATTACTTAAAATGGAAACTGTAATGAAACGTGTTTCAAGTTGTTTACTGTTCACTTATTTATGAAATGCCTATTCTCCACTCTGCACTTTGAGAAGAAGCAATGTTTGTGTGTGTACGGCTGTTGAAACAACAGACCTCAACCAGATGTTCTTGTTAAGAAACTACTGGAACCGTTCATTCATCCATGCATCATTTCACAACATCTCATCGGATTGATTTTATTCACCTTCCAACTTATGTAATTAGTTCATATAGGAAAACTGGCATGCATGTGTGTGTTTTGTGTTCATATGTTAGATTAATGTGACAAGATAAGAGGTTAAATTCCCCATTCCAGATGTTTCTGTGGCCCGGGGGAATGTGCAAGGTTTTGTAGTGCTTTAATGCTCAAAACACGCTGATTATGTTCAGCATAAACATGCTTATGCTTGTATAGAACTATAAAACACTATAAACCTTTATATGCCAGTCATTTAACAATGCACTTGTTTAGGAGTTAATATAATATTTTAGAGAAATAAAAATACACGCTGTTCTCATTAGAGGAGGAAGCATGCCAAAAGAATTGTTTAAAGATGTTTGCTTCATTCATCTTTTGATAAATCAAACGCGTATGTTCATTGCATTGTTTTTATATTTCATATTTATTGCAACCTTAGAAATTAATTTCCAGTTTCTCAAACAAGTCTTCAAACTTGATGTGTTGTAGATTGATTTGAATAAACAAAGCAAACAGGTAGTCATTTGGTGAAGCATCTGATTAAGTTATAGAATGTGTAAATGAAAATGTCAAAGTGTATAGTGTTCTCTTGCCTTACTTTAATTTTGCGCTGTCTTTATATAAATTGTCTTGGATCCTGAACAGTTTTGCTGGGGTTTAGAACTTGAGGACTGCTGTTTCAGCACCAGTGTGGTTTCCTTGGTTAGAGGCAAAACATTCTGTGTGTGTGTGTGAGTTGATGAAAGTGCAGGCAGTGACAACGGCAGTCTAATTTTAACTTGGTAAATGACTGTCTGTAATTCATTTATGCTGTAACATGACTCAAACCAAGCAATGTATGCAGTGGCCAAATAAAAACAGTACCGGGCAATAAGGAAGAGAAGGAGAACAGAATTGCATTTCAACTCTTTCCTCCAAGGAACCCATTCTTTTACCATTTTGCATGCCAAATGAATCGCAATGGAAATCCAATAGTCACAAAGTCCCTTACCTGTAAGGTGAAACCATTGCAAATGCAAACCTAGAGACACTGCTTTAAGAAAATGAGAAACCACTGCGAAACAAGCATCAATTTCAATCTGCTCAATTTTGAGATGTAAAGAATGTAACATTTATTAATATACAACATAACAGAAGTTATTAACAAAAGTCTTTTTGTCGATTTCAGTTGTAATAGCCCCAAAAAATAACTTGACTTCTAGTTGATCATTTGGAAAAGGGGCAGAAGGCAGATTTTTCTGTTGAGCTGCATCCCAATCATCACAAATACTGCAGAAGACCTATTGGAACCTGCATGGATACAAGATTCTCACAGAAATCAGTCAAGTTTGGTGAAGGAAAAATCATGGTTTGGGGTTACATTCAGTATGGGGACGTGCAAGTGATCTGCAGAGTGGATGGCGACATCAACAGCCTGAGGTATACTGTATCAAGACATTTGTGCTGCCCGTTACATTACAAACCACAGGAGAGGGCAAATTCTTCAGCAGGATATCTCCACCTCTACATCAAAGTTCCTGAAAGCAAAGAAGGTCAATGTGCTCCAGGATTGGCCAGCCCAGTCACCAGACATGAACATTATTGAGCTCGTCTGGGGTGATGGAGGAGGCGTTGAAGATGAATCCAAAGAATCTTGATGTACTCTGGGATTCCTGCAAGAGCGATTCCTTGACTTTCCAGATGACTTTATTAATAAGTTATTTGAGACATTGCTGAGATGTTTGGATGCAGTCCTCCAAGTTCATGGGAGTCATACACAATATTACTGTAATTCTTTTTTCACTGCACCATGACTTTATATTCTATACTGTACGCTATTTCTGTTAAGTGACAAGACTTTTATCTAAGCAAAGGCAGACCTTACTGTCCTAATTAAATAATTAAAAATCAAGACATGATCATCATGATCATTCTGGTAAAATAAGTGAAATCTAGAGGCCTTTGCCTTCATATAAGCCACTTCTGATACCAAATGATCAACTAGAAGTCAAGTTATTATTTGTTGCTCCTAAAACTTGGATAGGCGACCAGACTTTTGTCAGGTATTGTATGTAAATCTTTTATGAACCTTCCTATGTCAGGCCAATAAACATACAGAAATTTTAATTAGTGGGAAAGTCATTTAAAAGTTTAGCTTTGGTTTGTAAAAATAAAACTGCATTTATTTAATCAAAAATTCAGAAATAATAGTACATTTGTGAAATTATTATATTAATTAAATATTTATTCATCTCAAAAAATTGATTTCATTGTTCTGCAATTCTTTAATGATAATTTTAATATGTTGATTTTACTTTATGCCAAACAAATAATTAGAATATTAATTACAGATCATATTCAATAAGGACATTTTGTCAATTTTCTATTATAAATATGTAAAAACTCAACTTTTGATCTGAGGGTAAAAATACAATTTGTGTACCTCTCTTTATCACCTCGCCATTTAGATGCTCTTTACCATACTGTTATACTACACTAAATCCTGAAACACTCTTCCTTCACTAAACCCTGAGATAAATGCCATACTCAAAGGCCCAATTGTTATGTGCTTCTTAATAACATGGATTACTGGGATGCTTTTATAATATGGTTTTCTTCCACTCACCACAATGGTTAAGCAGTCTACTGCCCAACTCCACTCTGTTTTCAAATGATCTCTCACGCTACTTAAATTCTCACATTTACACTTGACCTTATCGTCTTGTTAAAAGACTGTTCAGCTAAGCTGCATTTGCACAAATATCACTTACATTCCATATCACTCCATTTTGGTGGTCCCCTTTGGGTATTCTGTTGAATAAAAATGGTAATTTTGATTTTCATGACCAATAAAACCATGAGTTATAGACTAACATGAATATTAACAAATATTGTCAGTGATCTTTTCACAAATCATGACCTAGATGCAATAATTTTCAAGCCTGTTTGGGTTTCATTCTTCTGTTAAAAATAAAAAAGATATACAGAGTAATGATGAAAAAAACACATTATATATGCAATCCGATCTTCAAATACCTCTGGAAATGTTAAAAAATGGACATGCTCAAAATGTTTTACACTTCTTTTACAGCTGTATTTAGCTTGTGATCGGATTGGGGAAAGTGCATCTTAATTCCTGATACTGTAAACAGGGCCTAATAGGTCTACTAATACTGTCCTAATACTGTAATGGGTTTGTAGTTTCAAAGTTAATTACACAGTCAACTGAAAGTCTAAAAGGGCGTTGTAAAGGTTAACCCTTTTTCTTTTTGTGTGTTTTAGATTGGTTGATTTTGTGTGTTTGTTTACAGGTGTGTGAGAGTGGCGTGTTGCAGTCGCCTGCGGTTCATGTGGTTTGCTCTGATGGTTCTGACTGTCCTCTGTGTGGCTCTGCAGATGCTGGGAGTGGTCCGACAGGCCAGGTTAAGCATGTTTTATTGGAAATGCATGGTAAATTAGGCTGCATCTACATAAATTTGGATACTTTTTTTGCAGTTTCTTTTGCCTTTATAGAGATAGCTAAGCAGGAAGTTAAGTTGGAGTGAGAATGGGGGATAGGATTGGGAATGGTCTTCAAGACACGTTTTAAACTTTTGATGTCTGAAGGGCATTGTTGCCTTAATATTTATCTTTAATATGTATGTATAATCTTCCATGTGAAGCTGCTTTGACACAATCTACATTGTATAAGCGCTATACAAATAAAGATGAATTGAATTGAATTGAATATGTAGCACTTTAGCAATATAAGCTATTTAATTTGCAAATCATACAAATATTTCAAACAACCGAAACATCAGATGATCAGTAAGCCATTACTAAACTAAACATTAACTGACAGACACAGTAAGTATACTGTCAAGTCTTGATCTTGATCTTGATCTTGAGCATCAGTTGCATCAGACTGATTTTACAGCACCATGATAACCTTCGACCTTTAAGGCACTCACAAAAAATAAAAGTTTTTTTTAGAAATTTTTTAAAAATCATACCCGACTGAACATAGAGGATGATCTCCAAGTGGTGGTCTCCAAAATTAAACCAAGAATAGACTTGTGCAGTAAACATTGTGTCCACCAGTCTAATTAGATGAGGTTAATATTAAATTAAACATATGAGCAAAAAAGTATATGGCTGTTAGACTGTTGTCAATATCCTTGTGTTTGTAAAGGGCTATTGGTGTGTTTGCACCGCTTTGTGCCACACTTGTATGTTTATAATCACTTCCAAGGATAGTGGGGATCTCGAGTCACTGGAATTGTTCGTTTAGGGGTTGTGGGCTGAAAAGTTTGGGAACCCCTGCTCTAAATCAAAAAAATTATGAACTGATGTGAGATTGCATTGGTCAATATTTGCATTATGTCAAAGGAGGAGTGGATAGATGAAAAAAAAAAAAAATCCAATATTTTGAATTTGGACTGCAATACCCCGTTCAGCCACTATGTCAATCCTACATACTGCACCTTTAAAACTTCTTACTACAAATGTATAAAATGCAATAAATCTCACTGAGATGATATGTATTAAAGTTGTCATGTTGTTTTTCTGACAGTCATTTTTGTGCAAAATATTCTATCACTTACTGAACCACATGCGCAAAAGATGACACAAGCCAGGTTGTCATATGGAAATAAACACAGAGACCACTGAAGTCAGTGTTTATATCTTTATTTTCAAGGCGAATTTATGTAAGGAGGTCAAAGATGAAGATGAGCAGACAAGCTGTCACTGTAACATTTATGAGTTCAACTCCTCACTGTCCTTCTATTGACAATCTCATATTCACACAGCGGCCAACAAACAACTACCAGTATGTAAAAAGTGAGTCCTGTCAGAGCAGGATTGTGAAAATTGTTGATTTAAAGTGACGTAAACGTCATATATGTTTAATATTACAATTGCATTGCAAAAAATTTGACCTGTATTGGATTTAGGACCACATATGGAAGCGGGAATTTCATAATTGAAAATATCATCTTCTATGTGGTTTGTGCTGTTCACAGTCATGCAAAAAATAAGAATAAAAAATCAGGTGCAGATTTGGGCCACATTTTCCAGCAGTTTTGGATTTACTCATATTTATTAAACATGCATAGGGAGATTTTTCTAACTCAGGTTCAACACTTTGCATTGGACTGTATTTTCATATTCCAAGGTAATATGTAGGCCATAAAATATTAATCATTCATCCTAGTTCAGAATTTACATGATCTTTTTCTTTCTCTTTCAGGAGCTCCAAAGTTCTAAAACTTGTTGGCGAGCAGCTGGTCCAAATGCCTGCAGAAATCCACGGGCCCATGAAACACAAAGACTGGGAAAACCTCTGGTCTGTCTCAGCCGTCATTGTTGAGGAGCCTGTAGACCAGCATCCATTTATGCAGAGAAGAGAAAACCGAGGGAACAGGCAAGAAGAGGGAACAGACCAAAAAAATCTTTCAAGCTCTACCAAAGCAGCTCCACCAATAAATGCGCAAAAACTCCAAGAGTTGGCTAAAAACTTTCCAAACCAGCCACAGAAGCCAGTTTTCACCAAAAGACCACCGCACTCTGATGACAGCACTAATAAACGTGCAGTAAAATCACTGGTTGACAACACTGTCACGTGTCAACCCAAAAATCATATTGTCTTCCTGAAGACGCACAAGACTGCAAGCAGCACCATTCTGAATATCCTCTATCGTTATGGGGACAGTCATAACCTGACCTTTGCCTTGCCACTGAACATGCACAGCCAGTTGTTTTACCCAGCATTCTTTGCCACACATTTTGTGGAGGGTGTCAGGACTCGCAATGTGAAAGAGTTTCACATTTTGTGCAATCATATGAGATTCAGCTCACCGGAGGTCAGTCTGAGATCACGTCACTCATATAGAGCATTGTGATTTCTGTGATTTTGGAAAAAAAATTGCAGAATATACATACGTTTACTCTATGACTTAGACAATTATGGAATTTGGCAAATTATTGGATGAATTAATTAACTAGTCAAACTCCAAACGTCATCGACTTCCCCTTTAATTTTTAAAGGCCACGGGTTGTGCAACACCCCGGAAGTGGCTCCGTTTGAGAGTGTAGAAGCTATATTTTATGCACATATGCATCACTTCGGTTTTTATTTTACTGTACAAAAGTTATTTACACTTAAATACACAGTATACTGGATACCCGAGCTGGGTATTGAACATTGGTTTATTTTCATATCTTATAGTCATTGACTAATTTTAATATAATGTTATGATGCCTAAAATGGAAAGGAGATAAAATAAGTAATGTAAACTCATGTTCCTATAGTTATTATCATCTAAAACTAAGCAGAAGCAAATATGTACTATTTAATATGAATGATCAAAAAGTTATTTTCCCAGTATTCAGCTGAATTGCAATAGTTTGGCCATATCACATGATAGAGATAAAATTCTTTTTCCTAGTGTTTGCTGCTCTCTGCTGGTATCAAGCAGAACTGTCTGGAGTAGTCTAATTCTTTAAATATATAATCTAAACCATTTCAAATAAGCATTTTAGAAAAAAAAATAAAAAAGCGCCCAATGTTGAAGTGGTTCATAATAAAACAGAAAACGTATCAAAATATAATTTATTACTTTCAGCAGTTTCTTATGTAAATTTAAAGGGTTTTCTATTTAATTACACTGGAATTTTTCATTTATAGCAATGCATTTGGATATGGAAGGCTTTCAAAATTTGGTAGGCGGAAAATACATTAAAAAAATGGAGCACCTCTCATCAGTTGGAATACAATAACTTTTGCATAGATTATGGTAGAGACATTTTTCCTCTGATTACACACATGTTCAGGAACCACCAAAATTATTTACAGCAACATAGACCACACAGAACCTAAAAGGTATACTTTCAAATTTGAGTTTATAAAAAAAAAGCGCCTCTTTTTTTAGGTGTTTATTATAACACAGACAACATATCTAAAGATATATTTCTTTAAAATGATACCACATTTTTGCATTTAAAGCTCTGCATGTGGATTTGGGAAGCTTTTAAATTTGAGTAGGCAAAATCCAGGCGGAAATCCCAAAATAGCACTAGACTTTAAAAGGTTAAAGATTCTTTGCACCTTATCAAATCATGTTTGTGAATATATGCCAAAACACTGATTAAATATGAAATCTACAGGTTTTGTTCATCTGTTTGAATAAATGGCGTGGCTTTTGTTTATTTCACACAATATACAGTCATGCATAATACTCGTTTTTAGAATTGATAAAAAAAATATATAAGGGCACTAAACATGAATAATACAGTATGTCTAATGTTGCTCTGGGAGTCACATCTGAAGCATTTTATGTAGGAAGTGATTTTCAAAATAATTAAATAAATAATTTAAGAATAGGGGTGATGTAGTGGCGCAGTAGTTAGTGTTGTCGCCTCACAGCAAGAAGGTTGCTGGTTCGAGCCTCGGCTGGGTCAGTTGGCTGGGTCAGTTTCTGTGTGGAGTTTGCATGTCCTCCCTGCGTTGGCGTGGGTTTCCTCCGGGTGCTCCGGTTTCCACCACAGTCCAAAGACATGCTGTACAGATGAATTGGATAAGCTAAAATTGTCCGTAGATTATAAGTGTGAAATAGTGTATGGATGTTTCCCAAAGATGGGTTGCAGCTGGAAGGGCATCCACTGTGTGAAACATGTGCTGGATAAGTTGGCGGTTCATTCTGCTGTGGCGACCCTGGATTAATAAAGGGACTAAGCCGTAAAGAAAATGAATGAATGAATTTTAGAATAGTTCTACAATCGTTTATCCAAGTTTGACAGGTATAAAACCAACATCCTGTAGACCAATTCAAGAAAAAATAAAAAGTATATCATAGGGCTCCTAAAAGAATTTACAATTTTGTTAAAATAATAATTTGTTGTAACAATTTTAATTAATTTGACATGCTCCAGTCCTTAAAAAAACCTTCAGTTCATTTAAGTGAAGTTTTTTAATAAAGTAATTCGAGAGGATCATGTGCTTATGATTGACCATGGTTGGTCCCGCATTAGCTAACACATGATTTACCAATCAGACGATTCCTAATTCACTATAAATAACCTGAGTTTCATACCTCAGTTAGAATACTCTCTTCTACACCTACTCCTCTCTCCTTTCCTAGATAGGGCTGCACTGCAACCCAGTGGTTAGCACTGTTGCCTGACAGCAAGAATGTCATTGGTTCAAGTCCTTACCAGGCCAGTTGACATTTCTGTGTTGAGTTTACATGTTCTCCCCGTGCTCGCGTGGGTTTCCCCTGGGTTCCCTGATTTTCTCCCACCGTCCAAAGATACGCGTCATAAGTGAATTGACTAAATCAAAATTGGCACCACAGATGAGCTCTTAGCCAGAAGTATATCTCTCCATAGCAATCCCTAATTTGTCTTTAGACATAAACAGCAGGGGAGTTCTCGAGCATGCCAAACATGCTTTATAATCAACCATCAGCTGAGTGTGAACTCTTGAAATTTCATTAAATGAAAAAAAAAATGCTATTTAGGAAAAATAGGGCATGACCCCTTCTAATGATTTTAAGAGAGAGATGTACCAAAATATGCACTGCAAAATTAATAGAGTGATTTCTTTTAAATATTTATGTGAAGAGCTTTAACAGAAGCCCTTAAATGACATGGAGTGAAAAATAATAAAATACATATTTCATAACATCAAAATCATGGAATGATGGATGATGATAACATAATATTTTA
>CAIGQZ010000379.1:24408924-24422278 GCA_903798205.1 Danio tinwini
TCCATCCATCCATCCATCCATCCATCCATCCATCCATCCATCCATCCTTTTTCAAACAGCTTTAATCCTGTCTGTCTGCATTTAATAGCGCATGCATATATATATAAACAAATGTATGACTCTAAAAAAAAAAAAAAAAAAAAAAAAAATATAATGTGCCTCATTTACTTAGTATAAGTATGGAGTGGAGGCATAATTATTTGTTTTTTAGCACATTGTTTCCTCCATAATCAATTACATTAAATTAAGAGCTATAGATGTAATTGAGAACAATTAAATTGAATATAAAATATGTTATACAATATTGATCCCATAGTTTATCCCAAACCTCTTTGATTAATTTGATTTTAATTATTTTGTTCAAAATAAATAAATTGAACGCTCAGAGTGTGAGGGTGTTATTTAGAAATGTAGTTTTTATTGAAGTATGCTGGACATGGTAAAAATCTGCATTTAGATATATACCGTACTTTTGTATGTTTATAGGAAATGCAGTATTTAGCATTTCATACAGTATCATGAAAGAGTGGACTCAAATTTACATTATTGTGTGCAAAAAAATCTCCTTTTTGACTTTTGGCAGACACCCAAAGTTGACTTTAAAAAATACCTACTGTATTAGATTACAAATGTAACCACATTCATAAGATGGCTGGATGACATTGCAACATTTTGAGTGCAAGGACACAGTTGTTTTAACCATTTTACTTCAAGTAGATAAAAAAAGAAGCCATCATATACACTTCCAGGAATTGTACAACAGCAGTAAGTGTATTTCACCTGTGTATGTGTGCTGAAGCAGGTGGAAGCAGTTGTTTCCTAGCAATGGCATTTCTTATTTATTGGCTTTTGCAGCCTGACAAATGCAACTGTTTTACACTAACTCAAACACACCTGGGTTGAACAGCACACGACTCCGTTTGTTTAGCACACAAACAATGTGCAAGCAAGTAAAAACCGCAGCCAGACAGTCGGCGCATGTTTTCTCTCATGCGCACACACACAAATGCTCAGACACACACGCGTATCTCAGGGGACGGTGTTGCATTCGGGCATTACAAAATGCTCACACTGAGTCTGTTCCACACCTTCACCGATTCAAGCTGCCATCTGGACCCATCTGGAGGATTTGGCCACCAGAAAAGGCACGCATGCACATGGTAAATCTGCATGTTAGTGCATGCATGCAAAAATAAGCGGGCATGTGCATTGTTCTGTTGCTGATGGAGAGTTTTGGCGTTTGTATAAGTGGAAGTGTGTCACAATTCTCTAATATACATATACACATGCACAGGTTGGAATGCAGCCCAGATTCCTCCGAGGACAAACAGAACATCAGTTCAGTCTTCCAATGCATTACCAAACTTGGCAGTCGGCCAGCAGACACACACACATACAGAGACAGACAGTGAATGGGACAAAGAGAGAAAGCTGGAAGGGAGATGTTATTGATTACTGCTGTGATTCCTTATAAAGCATCTGCTCGTATAGTTCGATGCTAAATGATGCATCAGTATGTGTGTGTGTGTGTGTGTGTGTGTGTGTGTGTGTGTGTGTTTCTGTTGGTTTTTGTTTACTCATCTATACTTAAGAAACATACAAATTCCAACTTTTTTAGTGATTTCTAAAAAATCTGTGGTTCTTATTTACATTTTTTACAGAATAAATTGCTCTAAGAAGTAAAGTTTTTCTTTCTCACTGGGTATATGTTAATCTTGAATATATATATATATATATATATTTATAATTGTGATATTACTGTGCATATTCCTTTTTAGATGATTTTTTTTCAACATTTTTTTTATTTGGTTTGTTTTTATCTTTGATTTAGAGTTTTGTGTAGAGCATGTGCATACATCATCAATCATTGTATCATTCTTTAGTTATTTCTGTTTATTTTTATTTTCTCCAACTAGGTAGGATTCACCATACAATTATAAAGTTAGGGGAAAAAGAAACAAAGGCTTCTGTGGCAATCTGGCAACCTCAATTTGAGGAGAATTTTTTCTTAAACTGAATAATGTTGGCTGCTTGACAAATATCATAATTACAATAACTTAGCACTTAATTATAGACCAACATGTTCAATCCTTATTGTAGTAATTTACACAACTAGTCTTTTTTTTTTTTGTCTTTTTTTTAAAGGGGTGGTCCAGAGTGGATTTTTAAGGCTTGGTTGTGTTTATAAGATGCAAAGCAATGTGTGCTCATGCTTCGTTTGTAAAAAAATCTTATTTTTATCATTATCTTTTTATCTATTTATACCATATACAGTGTTTCCTCTAGGATTTTTCCAGCTGTGGCGGCAGACCTTTTAGATAGATCTACCAAGTACCTCTGACGTTATTTCAATGACAAATGTCGTGAGCGCAGAATTACAAGTCAAGATCTCATTTATGTAATATGAGCATGCAAATTTCTTTGCATGCGCCAATTTCCTCTGCTCGTGCACAAAACTTCTTGCACGTCCTCAAATAGCTACGCTGCTCAGGTGCAGATTTTTTTGTGCGCTCTCAAATAAATGCTGCTGAAGTGCAATTTAGTGCGTTTATGTAGTGAGTGTGTCTCCAACATTTATTAGATTTGCTAGGAATATTTATGAGCGTCTCCAATAGACCTACAGAGTGGCATTAATGCTTCCTGAAGTAAAGTGAAACGGCTATAAACTCCAGCAAGATAAAGTCTTTGTTGTATGCAACCATAGACCTTTATCTATAAATAAAGTATAATTATGGAAACTGTGTTCATCCTAACTGAAAGCTATATGTCGTGTTTGCTGGCCTCACGCATCATGCACCTGTCAGTCAATCAGTCAGTCAGTCAGCATGTCACCTTACAGGGTTAAAGGGCACCTATTTTAACCCTTTTTTAAGATGTATTATTAATATTATGGTTCTTCTGAGTGTGCCAGTTTAGGTTCAGTTCAAAACACAATTCAGATTTTTTTATTATGATGTGTTAAAAAGTGTCATTTTGGGGGCGTGTACACAGTTTGCTGTTTTAGGGGCGTGTTGCTTCACATGAAAACTAGTTTCGACTTCCCGCCAACTTAACAAGGGGACGGAGCCAAGAGCTCCCCCGCTGTGTGTATTGCAATAGACAGGCAGACAGAGAGAAGCAACATGAGAGTACCAGCATTCAGACGTACATGTAGGACTCAAACACAGACCAAGCAGAGAGTACAGAATCATGTGTCTTTGTATAGTTTTACAGCCAGCTGTGTGCTAGTTTAAAGCTCCGAACTTGTAGCCTACACTGAAACTAATAAAGCACAGTCAATTAACTGTGACTGAAGGGCATCACACACTGGATGCACCGCGACACGGCGTGCACATGACAGTTGAAAGTATCGCACACTTGCAGCGCCGGTGTGTCACCCGATAGAAACTTATGTTTAGAATTCAGAAATGCATGCCGCTGCATGACGCGACGCTGCTTGTCGCCGAGCGGCGCTTCTGGTGTAGGACCTGCTTGAGGCTATAACTAAAGGGCGTCATACACCGGACGCGCCGCTCAGAGCCATGACGCGGCACACCAGACGCGCACATTTGCATGTAATTTAAAATAAAACTATTCAGATTACGCTCTGTGGCATGGCAGAAATATGAACAGTGTCCTGAGCAGGGCCAGCGCGTCCATAGAGGCAACTTAGGCGACAGAATAGTGAGCAAACCCCACGGTCGTCACTTTTACCCGCGACAACGCGAAATGCATGGCGCTGCGCGTCGTTAGTTCGTTATTTCCAATGGAGGGACGCGCACGTGAGGCAACGTGCTCGCACTTTCCAGCTGCACCTAGTTAAGATGACAGGGAGCTTCTGTGACCGCGGGAAATGCAAACTGTTGAAGTTTAAGCAAGACACAATGAAAAGTACACGTATGCAAACCCACCAAAACTCACAAACACTGGCGTGGAGGAGAGCGCTAACGTGGTGAATGTTGAGCCCAATGAGCCTTCCATCTAAAAATAAGAGCAAGGGTGTTTCTTTGGTGACGTCGCTTTGACTCACGCTGAAAATGGCGGACGTGAAACAACATACTGAGGAGATGGTAATGCACATCTGTCAATCAATATTGGTGGGCGGGGGACCGCACTCCTACGTCAAGTCGGTCTCAAAACAGCTCCAATTGGTCCACAGTTTTTATGTTGTTAAATTGAAAAAAAAGGACTGAGTGTGTTTATATCACCCCAATATGACACTCTATACACTATACCTACACATATGTCTGTCCAAACAGCTTGAAAAGTAGATTTTTCACCATAGGTGCCCTTTAAACAAATAACGGACAGCACTTCTACAGTTACAGAAAAGTTTGTGCTGTTATAATTCACTTACCTTTTAATATGTTTTGGTGCGATTATAACCCGCTATAAAAAAAATACTGACTGAATGTTTTGCTTGAGAAGCTGTAATGTTGCCGTGGCGGGATGAATTTTGGTGTGGCGGAAACCTTGATATATCTTACTTTGATTTTATACAGCTACTAGTTCCTATTTCCTAGTTCCTTTGAAGGCCCACCCTCAAGAGGCTCTGATTGGTCAGCTAACATAATGTGCTGTGATTTGCAGATCGGCTCCACGTCGCCAGGAAAGTCAGAGTAGCTGTTAGCTGTATCAGTTTGTGCCTAAATCAGACAAAAAATAAAAATGACACGGCTGAACCTCATGTCTGTTCTCTAAAATAAAATGTGACAAGTGTCTTTCACATATACTGTATTCAGAATAAGCATGTGTAAGTAATATGAAATGTTTTCATATTTTTTGTGAGTTTGTTATTTGAGATGTAGAATGCACGAAAAGCGGCTGGATAGAGACGCTGCAGCCCTGCTGAAGATTGTGGCTGTTTACAGCGGTTTGACGGATAGATATGACTCTGTAGCTAAATTGTCAACTGCGACAACAGCATTTCCCATTGTTTACATTCTTGTTTAAGTCCTCGCTGCAACATACCATTAATGCTGGAAACTGTGTAATAGATCAATTTTAACAAATAAAAATACTTGCAGGTTGTGGCTCACAATCCACAGCTTTGTCTATTATGATTGGAGGAGTTTTTAGCCAAATCCAACACTATTCTGAGAGAGGTTCTGGAAGCTGTCCTTTGTCAAATGCTAGCTATATATATATATTTCTTTAGAATATAACCAAAATTAAATTGTAAGCACTTCTCTCTTTGTGTAGTGTTCTTTGGAAGCCCAAATACAGAAACAGAAGAAAGAAGCATTTTAGCTTTCTCTGCTACATTACAGCGCCTCTGGCCACGCCCTGTCACTGTGCAGGGTGTATGTGTGTGGTAAATGCATGTAACCTAAAGCGTTTGTGATCTCACTTGCCTGAGTGTATTTTTTTTATAGTCCCTAAAGTTCTTTCATTGTAGGCTTTGCTAAGCTAACTCTGTAAAAGCCAATGTCTCCCTTTGCATTGAACTTTGAGCGTATTACATTGTTGTTTATGTTCACACAGCTACATTACACATCAACTAAAGTTTAAAATATGATATCATAGTGGACCACCTCTTTAAATATCAGTCATATGGGGATAGATTTCATTGTACAAACATTACTTAGCAATTTTATTGATTTACTACAAATTAGGTTTGGCCTTTCAAAGGGTTAGCTAAAGAATAGCACATTGAAGTGTCCATTATACTATTTTAAAATTTCATGGTTTTATTTAGGATTCATACAATAGTTTTATTTATAAAGTCAAAGAATTTTTTTTTTTAATATGCAGCATCCATTCTTGCTGCATCTGAAATGGTGAACTCTCTAAACCCCACCATTCTGAGAGCCTACTCTGCCCTGATTGGTCAGAATAAGGCACAGTCGGATGTGATTGGTCTAAACATATTGTGTGTTCAGAATCAGCTTAGTTTAGACTTTGTTCTCTTTTTTTGGAGGGCAAGTCCACTAGCTGTGTTTTTATAACTCTTCAAATTAAGGTACTATGTAGCAGCACTGCCGAACAAAGACTTTTGACCGAAAAAAAAATATATAAACACCTTTTATTTATATAAAAAATATATAAATAAAATAAAAGTTAATAATAAACAAGCAAAGTAGTAAATTCTCATTCATATAGCTGAACAAAGCAGAGTAGTGTAACCTAACGTCTTGTAGTTCTAGCAGAACTTGTCATAGGTGCTGTATACTGTAGCATATTTAAATATATATTAAAAGGCTTCCCCATTGGAATGAACCACATTTTTCAATTCAGCACTTTTTTAGAGCGTATAAACATCAAATGATCATTCATTGAGAGTAGGGTAATGTTTATTTATATATAAACTCTCTCTCTGTTGGGATTGATGCGGCAGGATTTACAAGAGGAAATATATGGCTGTACTACACATAAACCTATCAACATCCTTTGGTACTTATGATTTTTGGCATGGCTTATACTGCTAGTGGAAAAATTACATTTTAGTCACATAACATTAACTCTGTCATTTCACAGTATTTTTATGGAAATTAAGAATATATTGCAAAAGTTTTACACAAGTCTGTAATGGAAACCAGGTTATAGTCATGTTATCATAATGAGACGCCAAAGTCACGACTAATTTGATTAATTGCGCTAGTTTAAAATTATGTTTTCTAAAATGCCATCGTTTTTAATGTAGTCGTGTATTTATGAGTGTTTTCCTGAGCTCTACTCATCCAGACACACCAGCTGTACTAAAGCACCGCTACTGGGATTAATTTGAATTGCTAAACTGGAGAATGACACCATCAAATACTCTTGACTTGACTGAAAGGTGTGTGTGTGTGTGTGTGTGTGTTTGTTTTTCTATCATTTGCACAAACAAGTGCATAAACGGACTCTTATTATCTGTAATGCATGAGGGGTAGTAGTAAGTCTTACTGGGACATTTTTGATGTGTGTGTCTGTGTGTGTGGATATCAGCTTCAGTTGAAGGACATGTAGAGAAATGCATAATCTACCTCTCCTTGACTTCACACTGCAGGCAGGTTTATGTGAGTGTTTTTTAAGTGTACTGACTGATCGTCATGTAAGTACAAATGCGAGAGATTAGTTTTTGTCTCACATGCACAGACAGACAGACAGGTTTGTTATATTGTATTGTTGGGAAATGCCAATCTGCAGAAACTCACATCTAGTCCGAGCGCCTCCCCAGAAGAATATTCAGTCTGTATTGATCAATGATTTGCTTCTGTATTAGAAGACGGGGCTTCATTTGCCATATTGACCGTTACACTTTTCCCCATTCAAAACTGTATGAGTGACACGTCTTGTGTATTCTATAGTCTTTGACATAGTCACAATATGATACAATTTCTGTAAATTGAATCAATTAATAGTTTATATACATACAGTATGCATGGTTTCCGCTACATTCATTCTTCCGTGGCGGGGCACCACACCAAAATTCATCCCGCCACGGCTACATTACAGCTTCTCAATCAAAACATTGTCATTTTTTTAAAAATAGCGGGTTATAATTGCACCAAAACGTATTAAAAGGTAAGTGAATTATAGTATAACAGCGCAAACTTTTCTGTAATCGTAGTAGTGCTGTGCGTTATTTGTTTAACCCTTTATGGTGACATGCTGGCTGACTGACTGTTGCGTGATGCGTGAGACCAGCAAAAACAGCGCTTTCAGTTAGGATGAACACAGTTTCCATAATTATACTTTGTATGCAGAGCCATAGACCTTTATCTATAAAGACTTTATCTTGCTGGAGTTTATAGCCGTTTCACTTTGCTTCAGGACGCATTAATGCCACTCTGTAGGTCTATTGGAGACATTCATGAATTTGCCTAGCAAATCTAATAAATGCTGGAGACATACTCGTTACATAAATGTACTAAATCGCACTTTAGCAGCGTTTATTTGAGAGCGCACAAGAAAATCTGCACTTGGTCAGCGTATATTTGAGGGTGTGTAAGAAGTTTTGTGCATGAACAGGAAATCGGCGTGCAAGCAAAGAGATTTGCATGCTCATGAATTAGATCTCGACTTGTAATACTGCACTCTCGACATTTGTCATTTGAAATAATGCCAAAGGTAGTTGGTAGATCTGTATAAAAGACCTGACTCCACAGCTGGAAAAAATCCTAGAGGAAACAGTGATATGCCGACCACATGAGTATTTCTTAAGTAAAAGTATGTACGTAGATAAAGTATATAAAAGATCATATGTGATCACTTTTTCCAGTTTATTTAAAATACAGAGGGCAAATGTTTGATTAAAAATGTAGAAATATAAAATAAATATTTAATAAAACAAAAACATTTAAATTGCACGTCTAACATAAAAAAAGCTAAATGTAACACTGTATTGTATTATATTGCCGTGTCATTTTGTGACACCACAATATAAACAATACTGTAGAGCATAACATGAAATTATAGACTTTTTATTTTGTCTATGTCATCATATTGCACAGCCCTAGTTCATGATTTCATTCATTTATTCATTTTCCTTTGACTTAGTCTCTATTTCAGAGGTCTCCACAGCAGAATGAACTGCCAACTATTTCGGCATATGTTTTACACAGCGGATGCCCTTCCAGCCACAACAGAGTATTGGGAAACACCCATGCACACTCACTTTCACACACACTTATGCAGCCAATTTAGCTTACCTAATTCACCTATAGCGCATGTCTTTTGGACTGTGGGGGAAACCGGAGCACCAGGAGGAAACCCACATGAGCACGGGGAGAACATGCAAACTCCACACAGACTCGAAGCAGCTACCTTCTTGCTGTGAGGTGACAGTGCTAACCACTGAGTCACCATGTCGCCTAGTTTATGATTTATAATACTTAATTTCTAAATACCTGTAAAAAAAAAAAAATAAGAGAAATAATTAATCACCAGCACTGCTGAAAAAGTAGGCAAAACCAATGCACTGTTTTGTTTTTTAAAAGTTTACTGTGAAATAAATCTGTGGTTTCATTTCACATTCTCAGAGCAAAATAATAATGCAATTAACTGATTACAGCATTTGCAAATGACATTTATTTTCCAGTCTGGAACAATTGTAAAAGGGATTTTCTCCTCTGTTTTGGTTGCATTCAGCAAAACAGTTTATTCATTTTTGGATTTCATTTCTCCAGCAGCTTCTAATCCCTGAACATTATAATAGACCAACCTGAAAACTCATTCAAGTAATGGTCCTCTTCCTGACTCGCTATACAGAAAAACTTCAAGGCATTATAGGAAAATGTGTGGATTTGATTCACTGGCTTGTAAGAAAAATAAAGAAATTAAATGTATACGAAGTCCTGGCTGGGCCAGTTGGCATTTCTGTTTGGAGTTTGCATGTTCTCCCCATGTTGGCATGGGTTTTCTCCGGGTGCTCCGGTTTCCTCCACTGGCAAAGACATGTGCCCTATAGGTGAATTAAATGAACTAAATTGACCGTAGTGTATGAGTGTGTGTGTGTGTGTGTGTGTATGGGTGTTTCCCAGTACTGGGTTGCTGGCGGAAGAGCATCCTCTGCATAAAACATATGCCTAAATAGTTGGCGTTCATTCTGCAGTTGCAATCCCTGATAAATAAGGGAGTAAGCTGAAGGAAAATGAATGACTGAATGAATATACAATTGTCTTAGTGGATATTAAGTTGATAAATACATTTTGTTGCTGTGAAACACTAGTCATAATACCAAATATTAAGTTGGCTTTTAATGCTGATTCAGGAAAGGTTTGCATATGCTTCACTAAGCACGCTCAAAACAGTGGAGATGATAGTGGACTTTAGGCGAAACCCCCCTGCACTCCCCCCACTCACCATCATGAACAGCACTGTGGCTGCAGTAGAGTCATTCAGGTTCCTGGGCACCACCATCTCTCAGGATCTGAAGTGGGACGTTCACATTGACTCCATTGTAAAGAAAGCCTAGCAGAGACCGTACTTCCTTCGCCAGCTGAGGAAGTTCAACCTGCCACAGGAGCTGCTCTTACAGTTCTACTCAGCTGTAATCCAATTCATCATCTGCACTTCAATCACTGTCTGGTTCAGCTCAGCTGCCAAAACCGACCTTCGTAGACTACAGCGAATAGTCCGGACTGCTGAACGAATCACTGGCACTACCCTTCCTACACTTCAAGAACTGTACTCTTCCAGAGTGAGTAAAAGGGCTTGTAAAATCACTCTGGACGCCTCACACCCAGCACACTACCTGTTCGAACTGTTACCGTCTGGTCGGCGCTACAGAGCACCAAGCACAAAAACAGCCAGACACAGGAAAAGTTTCTTTCCTAAGGCCATCTACCTCATGAACAGTTAAATATTCCCCTACTGTGCAATAAACGTGCAATACTTTCTCATACGCACTTGTACACAGCACCTTATAACCAGTATATTTACAGCATATCTGTACATAAAACTCAACATCCAGATCTTTTTGACTAACTGCATCTTTGTTCAATGTTTAATGTTTATTGCCTTTTCTTTTCTTGTATTTAATTTTGTGTTGTCACTTGTCACTTTTTGTACACTGGAAGCTTCTGTTGCCAAAACAAATTCCTTGTGTGTGTGAAGCACACTTGGCAATAAAACTGATTCTGATTCTGATTTTGTAGTGAATAAATCCAAGTTGTTTTACTGTATGCATCAGTTTCAAGCATAAAGTCTACAGTCAAGCATATATTCTGTAATTGTACTAATGATTCCAGACATTAAAGTCTGAGGTGTGTATTGCTTGTTTGATTTGTATAGTTCTCCATTATTGATTGAAAATTAGAAAGCACATACAATTTATCCACAAATTTGAGAGGTTTTCAGCAGTATTAAATCCTAATTAACTTCAAAAGCAAGTGTTCCCAGCGTACATAATTAATGTAGTTCCATTTATTATTTGCGATTGTTGTTTTTTTGCTGTCAAGTTTGATAATTTATTTTATGACTGACTGGAGTTACTTGGTTCCTCTGAGTGCTAAATTTTGCCATGTATTTTGGTAATGTGATTTGTGTACTAGCTGTTGAGATCTTTATGTATGTTTGTGACTTTTTAACTCTGATCTTTAATCTTTGGCAATGTTTAAAGGAAACATTTACACATATAATATTTTGCAGACGCTTTTGTCCAAAGCGGCTTACATTTGAGGAGGTATTAAGCGATTCAACAAGAAGAGGCAATACGTACAAGAAGTGCTATTTATTCAAAGTAACTTGAATAGTGAACAAGGAAACAATATAATTTTTAGCTTTCCTTATATCTGAGCTGGTTCAAATGTCTAATGGAACAGTGGTTTACAGTAAATGTACACTGTAAAAATAAATCTGTAAAAATCTACGGTTAAAAAACCCCGGAAGGAATGTAAATTATATTTTTTTTCTGTAAATTACTGTATTTCATTTATTTGCACACTGTAAAAAAATATGTTGCTCACTTAAATTAAGTTGAACCAATTTAACTTTGCAAGTCATTTTAACTCCAATTAAGCGGATTTAACATCAAGTTACAATTTGTTTAAATTTACAAAAATAAGTTGAACCCTAATTAACTTTCTAAATGAAGTTAAAGAAATGTAAAAACATAAGTTGTCATGATTTTATATTACGTACTTTTTTACAGTGTAGTAATATTCAGTGTTTTGAAGTAAAAATATTTACACAAAGTAGCTTTTGTTTCATAGACAAAAACTCAACCATAAGCATGTGTGGGTGAGAAAGTCATGAACCAATCATCATGCAGGGAATTCTGGGAAAATGAGTTTATGGTTATTCACTTTTTATAAATTGGGGAAAGTTACTGTTAACCAGGTTTTATTTTTGCATTTTTACTAGGGCTGCACAGTATATTGTTTGAGCATCAATATCGCAATGTGTGTGTCTGCAATAGTCACATCGCAGGATATGCAATGTCGAGTTGGGATTATAGTCGATCAACAATTGAGAAAACATGAGGAGTCATTGCAACGTATAACCAACAGTGAAACTTTATTATTTGTATGTGTTTTAAAAGCATTTCAAGAGAGTGTAAAGCATTCAGGCACAATAACGTAAAACATTTGTAACTTTTAATGAAGAAAAGTCTTACTGATGTATTAATGGAGACTATACAGTGTACGAAAATCATAAAGAGCGGTTTATTAATTATTTTTTCTTTATTGTAATTATTCTTGGAATTGTATTATTACTTTTTTTTTACATGATTCAAACCTTACAAAATTGATCCAAGCAATATAAATTTATGATTTTTTTTTCTCTCAAATAGTCATTCAAGCCTTCTGGTGAAATTGTATTCATACCACAATGTATATATAGCAGAACAACAAAATATGGACATTTTTGATTGTCATATATAAATCACTCATTGAATCGGTCCTTTTAACATTGTAGCCTGGTTTAACTCCATCTCTGTAAAAAGCAAAACTAAACTTTTAAGGTAAGTAAATGTAGCGAGTACAATAATTGGTGAGACAAACACATCTCACTGATTTATTTATAGCAGCGACAAAAAGAAAAACCTTCACTAATGTGGAAGACTTTTCCCATTTTTTTACATGGTTCCTTTAAGTTACTTCCATCTGGCAGATGGTACCTTTAGCAAAAAGGCTAAGTACAAGAAGACATTTATTCCCACTGCCATTGATTTATTTATTTATTTATTTATTATACGTTTTTTAAAATAATTGTGTAAGTTAGGGCTGGGGGATTAATCGAAAAGTAATTGAAATCAACATTAAGAACCTATAACTGATCTAAGAAAACTGACTGTTGATTTTAGGCAATGTGTGTTGTAATTTCAGCTGTTCAATGTTGATGTTCAATAAATAATCATAGTAGATAGTGTTTTCTTAGATTTAAAAAAATAAAAAATAAATCAAGTAATGCACCCGTCATTTAAAAATCTCTCACTTTATTAATATATTTACTGTATACAAACCTGTTCAGTGAACTATGAGGGCAAAAAATTAAATAATTAATATTCGTTTATTAATCGTAATCAAGTTAATTTTTAATTAATCAATGTTTTGATTTTAGGCCAAATCTCCCAGCCCTAGTGTAAGTGTATTTATGTTTTGCTGTTGTGTGAGCCTATGTCTAAAGTCTGTTTTTCTAACCCCTGTAGAATTTTTTTATTTACTATTGAAATCAGATACATTTTCTAAAGTATAAAACACTGAAGGGGCATTTCAACCAGTCAGAATCAAGGACTTAATCTGTTTTATAAAGCTATATTTACCTTATGACCATTAAATGTAAGTCTGTTTGCTGAAGTTGTTTTGTAAGTTAGAATAATAATATCAATATCTTTTACATGCAAATCTGGAAATTGCAAATGGGATGGATATGGTTACCGTAGACTTACTAATAAATATGTTGCAAGATAGAGTAAATTTTTATTATATATTATATATATATATATATT
>CAIGQZ010000379.1:24433534-24467623 GCA_903798205.1 Danio tinwini
AGAGAGAGAGAGAGAGAGAGAGAGAGAGAGAGAGAGAGAGAGAGAGACTTTATAGGCCTTTTTTGAATATGTTGAGTGTTTGAAAACTCCCATTTCTTAAACGTGAAATAAATCAATTGTAGTGTGGCTGTTTTTATTGTAATTTTGTGCTTTTGTCTGCTTGTATGTTTTTGTAATTTATTTAAAATTTACTTTTAGTTGTTTTTAGTTTTTAATGTAAATGCAATTTTTTTTCTTTGAATGTTTATACTTTTGCTGTCAAATTTAAGAAAGACTTAAAAGGAAATCTAAATATCTTGTGAAGTTCCAAATCGAAAAATAAAAGCATGCTTTTCATAATTGTTTTTATAGATATTATTCATACTGTAGATATAGTAAAAACTAGAATACAAAAAATGATTAACTCTTTGCACAATTTAAATTTGTAACAGACAGCATAAAAGTTCATTTTGCCATTTTGAAGATTTAGACATATTTCTATGATTATAATTAGTAATAGTTTAAATTTGCTTTTATTTAATGTATTCAGTTTTTAATACAGTTATGTGTTTGTAAAGTATTTTAGTTTGAATGTATTTAAATATTTTTCTTTAGAATAAAATGTTTTGTAATTTTAGTAATTTCATTATAAATATGTTTTTGTTTTTTTATAATTATGTAAATAATATAAGTAATTAATTATATAGTTGTATTAATTGTGCAAGAAATAATAATAGATAAATTTTGTCACCTTGGAATTATAAGGTTCTATCTGCGTTCTGATTGATTTTGAGAACTTGAGCTTTAAAGTTTTTGCATTCCATACCAAACAGTATGTGTGGAACTTTTTTTTTTTTTAATAAAACGTCTTAAATGTAAACAATTTCTAAAAAAAAATCATCCCATAATGTAAATAAGTTTTCATTTAATAATATGTCTAACTCAATTTTGACCTTTATACTTTTAAGTTGACGATTTAATATAAAACATAATTTAATAAAACAAACATTTTTAATTGAAACAAACTAAATCTAAAATTTTTATAAATCCATAATTATTCATTCATTCATTCATTCATTTTCCTTCGACTTAGTCCCTTATTTATCACGGGTTGCCACAGCGGAATGAACCATCAACTATTGTTGCATATGTTTTAGGAGGAATATGTCCTTCCAGCCGTAACCCAGTAGTAGGAAACACTCATACACTGTCACTTTCACACACACACACACACACACACACACACACACACACACACACACACACACACACACACACTCATACACTACAGCCAATTTAGATAATCCAATTCACCTATGCCACATGTGTTTGGACTGTGGGGGAAACCGGAGCACCCGGAGGAAACCCACGCCAACACAGGGAGAACATGCAAACTCCACACAGAAATGCCATCTGACCCAGCTGGGACTCAAACCACTGACCTTCTTAATGTGAGGCGTCAGTGATAACCACTGAGCCACCGTGCCAC
Organism: Danio tinwini; assembly: GCA_903798205.1. Classification (NCBI taxonomy): domain Eukaryota; kingdom Metazoa; phylum Chordata; class Actinopteri; order Cypriniformes; family Danionidae; genus Danio; species Danio tinwini. The sequence continues at coordinate 24,435,003 of CAIGQZ010000379.1, forward strand.
CCCTGAATTCATAATTATTATTAATCAATAAAAATGTGTATGTAGCTGTAAATTACCAATACTTGAACAGAATAAAAAATAACTCCAGAGTTTATTAAACTAAAATAGCTCTTCTCACTCATTCTACATATCTCACTCTGCCAGTGTCGTTCTGTCCTAGAGGCTCAATTGTTACCATAAAAATCCACAAAGTGGTTCAGACAAGTGTGACACGAGTGAGGGGAGGAAAAAAGAAGACCAATATGAATGATTTGCAATACATAAATAGATCAGAGTTTGTTTGTCGCTGTTGACCGACTCTGCAGTGCTCATATTGTTCTTGTGATTCTCCTCACACACGCGTTCTGCTGTCTGCCGCTATTTTAGATTTAAATTAGAGACGTAATGACCTTATATTCCCTCTGGCAGAGAGACAGAGACAGAGCCTGATCGCTGTGTCACATTTGCATTGATAACGGTTCAGCAGCTTTAATAAAGAATTTAGCTTGGTTAATTCATTGGCAGTGGCATGAACATGAGTGTGAGCGAGTGAATGCGAAAAGCTGAATCTTGGCATGTCTGCATAAATATTTTGCACAATGCAACTCATTCTTGCCGGCTCTGTAAATGAAATCATTATTAGTATCATTCACTCCTGTACTAATGCATGTAAGAGACAGAAGCTGGTGGTGTAAAGTGAGAAGGCTGTGAAAGTGAGGTAAAAAGCTTGCATTAGACATGAAGCGCAGAGCGAGTTGATCCTTTTTTCCACTCTTTTTTTGTCTGTCGGCCTGCAGCAGTGTTGCATTTCACACCCAGGTGTTTGAACATGGATTTACAGCCTTGTGTTAGAGTGAAAATACTAAGGCATGTTATTGTTGGTGTTATCATCTTACGGCTAGACACTATGAAGCAAGACACTTGCTGCCTTAGTTTTTTATTTTGTTGAATCAAGTTACATTTTTAGTCAGCTCAACTTACATCAGTCAAACAAACAAAAAAATTAAGTTTAGCTCATGCTTTTTTTTTTTTTTTAACCTTGTTAAAGGTGCAGTAAATTTGACACCCAGTGGTTGAGCTAGGTATTGCACTCCTGGATTAAAATAAACGCATACGCGGGATGCCAGATTGAGCACAGGAGCGAGTGATTTAAACTGTGTTCTAAATAAAAGCAACGACACGCGATAGAGGAAATATTTTCCATATTAAAAGGAGTTTTGGTTCTAACCATCACCTCAAATTAATATATTAGAAACGGCTTCTATTTTACACAGCTGAGTAACAGAAACCTATGACAGTGATCACCTCAGGTAAGCATCGTGTGTTTTATTCAGTGCTAAATGCTGACAATGTGAGTTTGAATAGATTCTAAACCTTACCGTTTCATGGGTGAGTGCATATTCTTGTGTTTCTGAAAGGCTGTATTTAAATTTCTGTCGAGTTTCGTCTTGTGCAAACAGCCAAACTGCTGTTTGCGTGTTGTTAGGACACGAGATTACAATGTAACCTGCTCACCTAATGTTTACCTTCAGAATATTTATATTATTTGCTAATTAATAACCTCATGTGGAACTGAATCTGTCTCATTTCGATGTCTGGTACTGTCCATTTCGGTCACGGATGCATGCTTTTCAGAGCCTTTCTGAATGAATGAATGAAATACGCTGTTTTCCATCAAGGCAACCCGGGGTGCTGAAATGTAATTGGCTAAACTGGCATTGTGCAGGTTAAATTTACCTAAACAAAGACAACTTTCCGGCCTGGAAAAAACATTTTCAAAGCAGAATATCTGACTTCAGCATTGTTTTTCAGTTAAACAAGTATGTTCACTTGGTATATTTTTTAAATATATGCACAGATATTATGGTATTTTTATGCTTTAGAAGTGCATAAGAGAAGAGAACATACAGCACCTTTAACTTATTAAAATGTGGAAGTCATTTTTAGTGTGCGTTTTATCATTCATTCATCTTTCTTCGGCTTTCATCAGGGGTTGTCGTCACAGTAAAATGTACCGCCAACTTATCCAACATATGTTTTACACAGCAGATGCCCTTCCAGCCACAACCCAGTACTGGGAATCACCCTTACATTCTCATTCACACTCATGTACTATAGCCAATTTAGTTTATTCAATCCACCTACTGTATAGCTAGTGGTGTAAAGTAACAAATTACAAATACTCAAATTACTGTAAGGTTTTGGGCGGTTTGAGTCAATTTTGAAGTAGTGAGAGTGCAGAGTATATGGGTAAGCCAATGCAGGAGTGCATAAAGCAATGCAGTTTAACACCAACATATTGCTCTTAACCATGACGCACATTCAGTATTAATCCACACAGTGGCAAAAGCTGAACTATTTTGAAACTTGACCACCACACGTGTTGGAACAGCTGACGGTGGCCATAGCAATGACAAATGGCAGAGGATCACAAGCTCACAAACGCGTTTAAATCCGTAAACAAAGCAGCACACCCTGCGTTTTCAATGTGGTTTTAGACACGATATGAGATTATAAAGAGTTAACCAGATACAGTACATGCTACATGGAGCGGTTACAAGTAACAAAACGCAATAAATACATAATTTGCAAGGTAGAGAAAACAAGGAGTCAACGATTTTAATCAGACTTAAGTTACTTACATTTGTGAAATGGAGAAAGGAACTAATCAATGAACTATGTACTGTAAAGTTACTGTCAAGCTCTGACAAAGTTCCATACATTAAGTCTTTTCTGATCCTTCCTTTAACAAACGGCCGACAAATACCCCATTGTAAGCGTGTATTGCTGTAGCACTCATCAGAAAAAGCACGGGAACAGCACAAGGCTGGGGCTATGATGCTGAATAGAGGTGAAACCGATCACTGTTGATCCGTGATCCGTACGGATCACAACTTATGGTTCAGAACGCACGTGACCCACAGATTAATAATGTATTTTGAACTTGTCGGTTAATCCAACATTTATAACCATTGCAGAGAGATCGCCTCCCGTGACATTCAAATTGTGTGCATGAAAGCATTTTGGCTTCCCTGTAAGATATAATGATGACGGGAAAAGTTGTGGTGGAACCTACCTAAATGCTTTCTTAGGCTATTAATTTAATGTGTTTTCTGTCACTGTTTGTTTAGCCTGCATTAATGCATTGTGTAAAGCTGCACAATTAAACATTAAAAAAATCGTGATCTCAGTTCAAACCAGCGCAACATGAACGATAAATGATAATGATTAGCATAGGTTTATTAATACTTCAAAGCGCTGCATTCAAATCTACATCGAGAGAGATTCAGTTTTTATACTTTTACAGCGAGTTACAAACAATTAAATAACACAGAAGTGCTGGGAGAACAGTTTACAGATATAAACACTACTGTTTATGAAACATGATGCTGGTGAATTTTTGACGCTGGTAAAAGCAATTACATTGTGTAACCAACAGATGCAACCATTAAAATCATGTCACTAAATAAGTTTTTAAAAACAATACACCTACAGTATAATAAAACATGAAGTTTTATGTGTGAATTGTTGAATCATTAATTGAAGATAAATATGATCTGTTGTACAAGATGTTACATTTCTATATTTAGCATTATCAGCAACAGTAGCAAAGATCATATTTCATATTGAATACTTTTTTGAGCTGTTTTTTTCTTGATTTTTATTTTTTATTAACATTACAGTTTATAAGTTCTGTTTGGTAAAAGCAATGTTTTTGCAGTAATATTTTTATATAAATATATAAATTATAAACAATATAAATTTATATAAATATTACACTTTTTTTGCTGATTCGAAAAATGGTCCAATCCGTGACAAAAAAAAAAAAAAAGTAGAATGATCCGAACTGCAGATTGTTGATCCGTTACACCACTAATGTTGAGGTATTTTTGCACTTTCAGATTTAAGCCTTGGTTTGGCCTTTGGCCTGGATATTTCACTTCTCTTAGAGCTGTGTTACACACTGCATGGAAGGTTATTTTCAAAAACCCATAATAGGGGCTCTTTAGTAATGTGCAAGTAAGTTGAACTATAATTAAATAATGGTTTACAAAATTAGTCATACTTAATGTTATTAACAACATTAACTAATGGACGATTATTCTAATGTGTGACCATATTTTATCTTCATTTTATTCAATTTAGCTTTCGTTGGCAGTGGAATGAACACAGAGGTGTTTGAACATGGATTTCCAGCCTTGTGTTGGAAACGGGCCCAGTTTAGCGTCCGCCGCGCTGTAGTGAGTTCACAGGCACACATGCTCAGTCTGGCTAGCGGCCATGTGCTCTGACCACTGGCCTTCCTAATCGACGCTGCATTTAATTCCTAGCCAACCCTTTTGTGGCTTTCCTGATACTAAAACACCCAGATCTGAACTACCCGCAGTCCACGCTCGCTCATCATCACAGTAAACACAACACAACTAGCGCCCGATCTGTAGCCAAAAGCAGCTGTCCTGCTAGCAGCTTTATTGTAGCTCACACTGCTAGCAGCTGCTAAAAAGAGCATTAGCCTCATGCCCGTAGCCTTTCATCGCGGTTAGGTAGGTTTCTCGTGCTGGGAGGTAAAGTGTTAGCATTGCTGGGTGACGCTGGTTTCAATCTGTCTGAGTGTTTTAGCTTAGCAGATTAGCCTACAGGGTTTTAATTGATGGATATGTGATTTGCATTCTGTGGCTTTTGCTGTGAGTGCATGTCCAGTCTTACATCAAGCTGCTCCATATAGTGTCATATTATAGTTCTAAAAGTTTAATTACAATTCGCTTTCCAGTGTCCTGAAGTATGCAAAGTTTGTGCGTTTCTGAGAAGGCATCCTGTGGTAAGGAGCAGATGTCATTAGTGTGAGGAAGGGTCTCTGAGTGGAGGGATCTGCTCTGCTAATGGTGGAGATGAGGTAGTCGCTCATAAAGTGATACAACCACATATACATTCATCTTCATAACGGCGAGCGCTTCCATCAGTCTCTCTGAGCGTCCATCCTGACAGATATCCATTAGTGCTAACTATTGACGACAGAGGACCGTGAGAGAGGAGGATTTATGCATGTTAAGATAGTGTTGTGAAAATGTACTTATCTGTGGAAACGTGATTAGATGCTTTCATGAGCTACATATGACATTTTTGCTTAAGAGCATACTGTATATGTGTGATTTCAGTGTCTTTCTAAGAACTTACTAAGGTTGTGTTTTAATTTGTTATTATGCAGTTGACAAATTGTAATATCTTTTTATTTAGTGTTTTATTTGAGAAAATTTACAGAAGCATTGCAGTGTTGTGAATACTACTTTGAACTGTGTAAATAAAATGTAATGGTTTTAAAAACTGTAATAACAATAATTCATTCTTTAATTTTCTTTTCGGCTTAGTCCCTTTATTAATCTGGGGTCGCCACAGCGGAATGAACCACCAACATATCCAGCATATGTTTTACACAGCGGATGCCCTTCCAGCTGCAACCCATCACTGGGAAACATCCATACGCACTTACTCACACACATACATTACGGTCAATTTAGCATACCCAATTAACCTATACCGCATATCTTTGGACTGTGGGGGAAACCGGTGAGAACATGCAAACTCCACACAGAAATGCCAACTGACCCAGCTGAGGCTCGAACCAGCGACCTTCTTGCTGTGAGGCGATCGCGTTACCCACGGTGCCACCATGCTGCCCTAATAATAATAATAATAATAATAATAATAATAATAATAATAATAATGAGGCATGGTTGCCTCGCAGCACGAAGGTCGCTCGTTCGAGTCTCTGCTGGGCCAGTTGGCATTTCTGTGTGGAGTTTGCATGTTCTCCCCGTGTTCGTGTGGGGTTCCTCTGCGTCTTCCGGTTTCCCCCGAAGACATGCAGTATAGTGAATTGAACAAAATTGGCCGTAGTCTATGTGTAAGAAAGAGTGTGTATGGGTGTTTCCCAGTAGTGGGTTGCAGCTGGAAGAGCATCCACTGCATAAAACATATTCTGAAATAGTTAGCGGTTCATTTCGCTGTGGCGACCTCTGATAAATAAGAGACTAATCCAAATGAATGAATGAATGAATGAATAATAATGATAATAATAATAATAATAATAATAATAATAATAATAATAATAATAATAAATGAGCTAAAGTGGAAACTAATTGCACAATATGCACTATTTGCTGATACATTTTAAATGTTTAATAGCAGGTGATAAATATAATGCTTACATGGTTCGTGTTTACCACCATTTATACATAATGTTATATGCACAGTTATTATAATAAAATAAAACCACAGAGATGAAGTTATTCTTTTTTTTTGGTACTTGAAAAAAGACAAATTCTAACAATTAAACTAAAGATTTATTTTCTGAGTAAATGTAATTAGACACATTTTTGATCTAGATTGGACATCATCTCAAGAACATTTTTTAGGTGGTTTTCTAAGCAGTTATTAGGGTGGGTGATTTATGAAATAAAACAATAAATTTTTTTTTTTCCTTTTGTATGTTTTATTTAACCCAGACTCATTGGAAATACGTGCATTTTCTTTTACATTTTAGAAGGGAAATCTGCTAGAGGGTGCTGTCTACATTTTTGTGAATCTCAAATGCATTCATTGTACTTTTTTTTTTTTTTCGTACATGACCATGAGAAGCCAGGGCTAGTAATAGTCATACAAATCATGGTTAGTCATAGGACAGCAAACAACAGACCCAACCAGATAGATTGATAGGTGATGCAAAGGTATTTGATTACTAATTCTAGACAGTTAAGTTGTTCTGTGGTATTTATTTGGTGTTGTGCACATAAATGCATGACAATAATATTTGTCTTTTTAATATGTCCCTGTAAATATCAGTAGTGTGAAAAGGAACACAAGTTGTTAGTGTCATACTGCCCCCTAGTGTTATCTGCAAACTGCAGTCAAATATATGTTTAAGTACATTTTGTGGTCTGGCAAAATGAAGTATGCATTTCCAATGAGCCTTTGTTGCTTTTAGTCTGAGTGGTTGTAATGTTTTTATATTATGCAGTTGCTTATGTATTGTTAGTGGTTTTAGTGTGTTGCGAACGGATTAATGTAGACAGAGGGGTTTCAGCATGTTATGTGCTTGTCAGATTGTTATTTTAACATGCAGCTATGCAGTTCAAATATTTGTAGTGGTTTTAATGTGTTGCTTATGATTTCATCCCAGCTGTTAAATAAAATCACCTAAATGCTATCTGCCATTTTCTCTAATGTCAGTGTGTAAGCGTGACTGCAAATGTGAAATTAATGTTATGCAAGAGTGATTTTTTTTAGACACAATGTTGTCTTTTTTTGCCATCAAAAAACCCCAAAAGTTTAAAAAAGTTTAAAAAAAGTTTAGCAGTGTTTTGTTTTTGAATGAATCCAGGTTTGAATTTAGTGCGTCACTGATTGATTGATTGATTGATTGATCCATGCATGAAAAAATAAATGCATAAAAAATAAATTTTCTTTGTTTTTGCTGCTCTGACTGTTTGAATGAATAATTGAAGAAATATCCATGGACTACTTGTGGCTTTAGCATACCTGTCAACCCTCCTGTTTTAGCTGGGATTCTTCCATATTTACTATTCTATTCCGCTATCATCCCATTTAAGAATTTCTCCCGGATTTTTAATCTTTCTATGAAAAGGGAAAGTACCGTCAACACAGAGCCGATCTCAATTGTGATATAATTGCAGAAGCTGTTCAAGAGAATTTTGCTTTCACTTTAATTTGGCTTGAAAGCACATTGAATTAATCTAAAAATGATCCTCGTCCTTCCTATGCAAACTCTGAATCAGTCAATGAATGTATTGGTGCTGACTGACGTATGCGCTTCATAGTGATAAACACCTAGATCAGCTTCTGTACACATCATTTAAAGGTGCTATATGTAAGTTTTTGACTCTTCTAAACATAAAAATACCATAATGTTTGCAGATATTTAAGTAATGCTGGAGTCTGTTATTCTGCTTTGAAAATGTGCATTACGAACCTACCCAATGCTAGTTTAGCCAATTATATTTCAGCACTCCAGGTTGCCTTGGTGGAAAATAGTGTATTTCATTCATTCAGTCATGAAGGCTTTCAAAGCATGTGTCCGTGACCGAAATGCGACCTCCGGTGGACAGTAACAGCCCCGAAATGAGACAGATTTTCACATGAAGTTATTAATTAGCAAATAATATAAATATAACGAATGTAAACATTAGGCGAGCAGGTTCTATTGTAACACTATGTCCTAACAACACGCTACCTGATGAGATATGCAGTGATAAGCAATTTGGCCATTTGTACCAGATGCAACACAACAGAAATTTAAATACAGCCATTCAGAAGCACAGAATATGCACTCACTCACGAAATGGTAAGGTTTACAATCTAATTAATACATATTAAACCTCTTTAACATTATTAAATGTTGATGCTGAATCGTCCATATATGTTGGTTTGCACTGAATCACAGTTCTTTTCAAGATCTGAGGTGAACTATGGCATTCAAACTCTCATTATTAGCATTTAACGCTGAATAAAGCACATGAGGTGTACTTGAGGTGATCATTGTCAGATTTCTGTTGTTGAGCTGCAATAAATAGAAACCGTTTATAAAATATGATTTTCAGGTGTTGGTTAGAACCAAAAACTCCTTTTAATATGAAAATATTCCTTTTATCGCGCGCTGTGATTTAAAAAAAAAAATTATTTAGAACATGACTTGAATCAGCCTTTAGGCTCAATAGTTAGGCTCGCTCCTGTTGGTCCTCAATCTGGCAACTTGCGACTGCATGTGTTTTGATCCAGAAATGCAATACCTTGTTCAACCACTGGGTGTCAAATTAACATACTGCCACTTTAAAGAGGAGTGAAAGTGGACACACTGGGATTCAGATGTGTGTTTAAATGGAGCAATACACTTAATAATATGTAAACATGTCTGTCCAGCGTGTTTTATTTTAAACACAACTAATTGTCTCTTAAATGAGCACAAACAGTTACTAAAGTAATCAAATGCTTTCATTAGCCTATAGATCTGTGCGTTCCTAAAATGACACCTTTGTTATCAAACAAAACAAAACGAGAGATTCATTTGCTGCTCTTCACTAAATGACTATAGTACTTTTTATTCAATATTTAAATACAGCGAATAAAAAATCAACAACATTTTATAACTTGATTTAATTTCTGTATAGGCAATTGATTTAATAATCAATCTTTTATTTTATTGTCAATATTTCCTAATGTTTGCTATGTATTCTTCCATTTGAAGCCAATTGTTGTCCCTTATTTTTTACATCCCAATGTTGACTGATATAGGATGATCCTCTGGATGCTCCGGTTTCCCCCCACAGTCCAAACACATGCACCATAAGTGAATTGAATAAACTAACTTGGCCGTAGAGTGTGTATGGGTGTTTCCCAGTACTTGGTTGCAGCTGGAAGGGCATCCGCAGTGTAAAACATATGCTGGAATAGTTGTCTGTTCATTCCGCTGTGACGACCCTGATGAATAAAAGCACTAAGCCGAAGTAAAATGAATGAATAGGTAATAATAATATCTATATATATATTTTCTTCCTCTATGCAGAAGTTGTATATTTTGGAAAACTGTTTAAATTGTCTTCAACACTAATACTCTTTGTAATTATGCATTTGGTGGATACTTTTTTCTTGGTCTTTATTATCTAGTAAAAAAAAAAATCCTAGAAATTTCATAATATAAAAGTAAATAATGTTTACACAGAATATATAATGAAAAAGCATCTTTGCTTTTGGCAGATTTTTCTTGTTATTAGATAGATTAAATAATATTACCTGATAGCATCTACATTTTTATATGCATTATTTATGCTTACTGGAAAACTAGAATAAATACTGAAGAGCATGATTTTTTTTGCCTCATATTTTACAAGCTACAGTAAATATGAATACCATTTATGCTTATACACTAATTAAAATCATCCTTGCAGATTTTTATTGGGAAAATTTGTGACTAACAGGGTGGCACAGTGACTTAGTGGTTAGCACTGTTGCCTCACAGCAAGAAGGTTGCTGGTTCGAGTCCCAGTTGGGCCAGTTGGCATGTTCTCCCCATGTTAGCGGGGGTTTCCTCCGGGTGCTCCGGTTTCCCCCACAGTCCAAAGACATGCGCTATAGGTGAATTGAATGAACTAAATTGGCTGTAGTGTATTAAGTGTGTGAATGCGAGAGTGTATGGGTGTTTCCTAGTACTGGGTTGCGGCTGGAAGGGCATCCGCTGCGTAAAACATCTGCTGGAATAATTAGTGGTTCATTCCACTGTGGCAATCCCTGATAAATAAGGGACAAAGCCGATGGAAAGTAAATGAATGAATGAATGAAGGTGTGACTAACCTCAGAGGAGCGGATTGATCTGTTTGTACTGAAAAAAAATGAAGTGATTTCTTCAGGAGGAGAGGAGGGAGAACAGATATTTTCCTGTTGGCTTGCGTGACATCCAGAAAGACAGAGAAAGAGCGAGTGTGTTTGAACAGCGAGTCTGTGGATTGCTGATACGGATTTGTGTTTGATTGGCATGTGTGTCGCTGGATTGACCCAATGCCACATCACTGAGTCAGTCAAAAAAAAGCACTGCGACAGACTCCCAAATCCACTGTGTGTGTGTGTGTATGTGTGTAAGAGAGAGAGATTTAGACAGAGAGAAGGAATAAATGTATCTGCGTTTGCACAATGGTGAACGATAATTATCCACGGTGTGACAGACAATAACAGCTGCTTTATAGAGATGCTGTTCAGACTTTTCCTCCGTCTGACAGTGGAATTGTGACAATATCTCTTCCGACACACTGTGTCGGTAAAATAATGTGATCTTTCAGACAAACACCTCCTAATCAATCAGGCTTCCACACTTGTGCTTGTCTATCACTGTGAAAAACTGGGTTGCTGACTTTGCTAAACAGAGTTTTCCTTTTATTTGTTTCAGTGGTAGCCTTCTCGTACTGGTGGATGTGTGTTAAGACAAAATGAGTTTTATGCATAGAAACCATAAAGATTTTCATTGTTTTCTGAACAATTTTCAGAATTTATTATTCAATTCATCTTTATTTGTATAGCGCTTTTACAATTGTAGATTGTGTCAAAGCAGCTGAAATGAATTAGCTGTTTTACCACAATTTGCAGAAGAAAAACGTCTTTTTTTTATTTTCAGAAAAAATTCCTCCTATCAATCCTTCTATCAATTCCTTCCTTCAAAATCTCTTTTTTAAATTAATCGAGTAAGTTAATGATTTATCGATTGATTAAAAAAAAGAGAATCACTTATAGTTTATAAATGAATAAGCTATTGTGAATGAATAGTATGAATTTGACAGTGAATTACCGATTAACACAAGAAACATGACAGGCCTAAACCAGCCAAGTTGAACAAAAAATAAATAAAAAATTTCCTTTAAACAATAGGTTTTACAAATTCATACATTACTACTCATTAAAAATATAATAGTTTGCAAATTAATTAGCTGTTTTGAATGAATCGTATGAATTCATCAATGAATTACTAAATAAAACAGGGACTTCATGGGCCTAAACCAGCTAAGATTAGCAAAAAAGAAAAAAATGCCAAAAACCACTAGGTTTTATAAATGTTTACATTGCTACTCATAAAAAATGTAATAGTTTTTTAAATGAATCAACTGTTTTTAATGAATCATATGAACGAGTCAATGAATTTCTGATTAAGGCATGCTAAAAATATAATCGTTTGTAAATGAATCAGCTGTTTTGAATGAATTGTATGAATTCATCAATGAATTGCTATTTAAGACAGGAACATTACGAGCCTAAACCAACCAATATTAGCAAAAAAGAAATAATGCCATCAAACCACGTTTTACTAATTTTGACATTACTATTCATTAAAAATGCAGTAGTTTATGAATGAATCAGCTGTTTTGAATGAATCTTATGAATCTGTCAATTAATTACTGATTAACACAGAGACAAGACAAGCCTACACCAGCCAAGATTAGCAAAAAAAACAAAACAATGCCCATCAAACCACTAGGTTTTACTAATTTTGACATTACTACTCGTTAAAATTTAATAGTTTATATATGAATCAGCTGTTTTGAATGAATCATATATATTTATCAATGAATTACTGACTAAGAAAGGAACACAATGGGCCTACACCAGCCAAGATTAGCAAAACATAAAAAAACAATGCCAGTCAAACCCCTATATAGGTTTTACAAATTTTGACATCACTACGTGTTAAAAATATAATAGTTTCTAAATGAATCCGCTGTTATGAATTAAAGGAATTAGTCAATGAATACTGATTAGGACACGACATGGCTGTCCTAAACCAGCAAAGGTTGGCAAAAAAGAAGAAACTGTGCCCTTTCAAACCACTAGGTTTAATTAATTTTTGCAAATTTTTGATTACTACTCATTATAAATGTTATAATATTTAGCTTATTTTTTATTTAAATAGAGTACTGTAGTCAGAAATGTTTTTTCTTTTTTTTTACATTTAATACTTTGTCACAGTACATCTACAATGAAACTGATGGAAAAACCTTGAGATGCCATCTAGAGATATAAATACTTAACAAATATAATAAAAGTTCACATTATACACAATAATATGCAATATACACCGTTAATAATTGAAAGAACTTCGCAGACACAACACCCAAAACAGATACGGCTTTATCTAAATCTCATTTAGCCATTTTATCTGCCTATAAGTCTACTGTAGATATTATGTGTCTAATGTGTAAATATAAACCATGCAGTATGTATAATATGTGCATATAAATATATCTCTGGGTCCCAAAATGATGGAATATTATTTCACCCATACTTTGACATTTTATTTGCTACATTAAAGCAGGCACTCTCTATGCATATAATGTATATATTAGGCTTATAAATTAGATTTTATGTGAACCTCAAAATGAGTCCTCTCATCTTTGACTTAGTTATTTTTAACTTTTAGATGTAACTCATTCTGCACAGTTTGTGTTGCGCACATGAATGATATTTCAATTTGTGCAGATTAGGTGATTTTGGCCTGCCTTAAATGCATGAATTGACAGAATGTATACTTTGAATGCAGTGCAAGTCGTTTCAGATAAAAGCATCTGGCTACCTCATAAATGTGAATGTAATGTCAAATGTGGCCGTATGTTTTGCATGAGCAAGCACCGCTCTCATTTTCTTCAGAGAATCTTAAAATCTGCTTTAATATACATAGGGAGATTTATATACTACAGAACGTGTCATAAGGGTTTATGGGAAGAAATTTTGTTGATGTACCAAACCGCTCTAGTCATTCCGTGGTGCATAAAATGATGCTGGCAAAAAAAGATTGAAGCGAGTGAAATCCGTCCAAAACTGTGTTTGCGGGATTAACTTCAAGATGCTTTGTTTTCCCAGTAGATAAAAGACAGGCGCTGGCATTCTGACATGCGTTGAGAGACTTTGCCTTTAATTGCAAGGCTGACTATCTTTTAAGTACAGTTCCTCTGTCATGGGTCTCTGCTTGCACAGCACATTAAAAGAGCAACCCTCTGCCTTTCAGTGCTGAGACTGGAAAATATCAAATAAAAGTGGTTCTGTTTACTTTCATAACACATTCCTGTTTCTGTGCATTTTTAATTCTGCAGTGTGTATAAGTGAATCGTTAAATCATTTTTTGCTATTCTTCTTCCTCTTCCTCTTCTTCTTTTTCTCTTGTACATTTATATTATTATATAATTTACTTTTCCAACTGATTTATATTTGATTATTATAAATGTTTTTTTAGGCGTACAAGCATACAAGATCACATAACATGAACTTTTTATTTTATTTTAAAAAGGCTGCCAAAATCAGAACAATTGCAATACTTCCTAAATGAGTGCTTTACAATAAATACTTTAAATAGGGTTATCTTTAAAAAAGTTTACTTTAAACTTAAGCTGAGCAGAAATGCCTAAAATATCTTTAAAAGCCATGCTTAATTTCCCATTTGGTCTTGAGTCAATCAATTACAGAAGGTTAGCATGTTTTAGTTTTTTTTTCCCCCTCAGATATATTGTCTGGTGAAAGCCAACACCAACATTTCATTGCTCCAAATTATTACTGTTGTTTATATAAAAGGGGAAATTGCATTAATTTAAAAGTTTGCTTTCTAACTGGTTCAGTTAGACTTAAACCATGTATTTTCCTGGCTGAGATGGATACTTCGCAGTGATAGACGTTTTTTTAACTCTGTGTGTAGGCTATTTGATTTGGTCGGTTTTGAAAGGGCATGAATTGTGTGGGTGCATGGTGGCGCGAAGACAGCGCTTCAGTTTTGAGTCCATTCTGCATGATTCTGCCTATTGTGAGCTCTCGTAATACACATCAATACTGTTTGTACTCTATTTTTTTTGTTCTATGATCCACTTGATTAGCCTACCTTTGACTCGACCATTTTTGTTGTAGAGTTAAAATAAGGAACTGTGCTAAGGGACTTTCCTGGTAAAAAAGGGGACAACTATTCACCCTTATGGGGGACTAAACAGGGCTACTTTTGGGTTACAGCCACTCCGAGCCATAGTTTAGCAGCGTCACTGTTTTTGAACAGTAGCGAGCCGAAAGGAATACTTCACCATATCGACATGCGAAAGCATAACGCAAAGAGGCATTTCCCATGTCATGATGCAAATTAATTCATCAGCCAATCAAGGGCCCCCTCCTCTCGCGGGCCCTGGGGCTTCAGCCCTGCCTAGCCCTTATGTTAATCTGGCCCTGGCTACGGGTGTAATATGACATTGCAGACAACTTCTTGAATGTAACAAATAATGTCTTTAATAGTAAATCATTTGAATCTTTCATGCAGATCAGTTTATTTATGAATTCTAATTCCTTTATAATTCAGTTTTTATATTTTGTCATTCACTAAAATTTGGTTATGTTGTTGGAATGTTTCACATGCAAATATACTTTACTATCAATAAAAATTTAATAAAAACAAATAAAAATTACAAATGGTTAATTAATGAATGGCGACGCAATGGCGCAGTAGGTAGTGCTGTCGTCTCACAGCAAGAAGGTCTCTGGTTCGAGCCTCGGCTGGGTCAGTTGGCATTTCTGTCTGGAGTTTGCATGTTCTCCCTGCGGTCGCGTGGGTTTCCTCCAGGTGCGCCGGTTTCCCCCACAGTCCAAAGATATGCGGTACAGGTGAATTGGGTAGGCTAAATTGTCCGTAGAGTATGAGTGTGTAGATGTTTCCCAGAGATGGGTTGCGGCTGGAAGGGCATCCACTGCATAAAACATGTGCTGGATAAGTTGGCGGCTTATTCCGCTGTGGCGACCCCGGATTATCAAAGGGACTAAGCCGAAAAGAAAATGAATGAATTAATGAATTTAACAAATTACTGTCCTTATAAATGAATCACGGAATCATTTACACATTGTGTCATTCAAAAAATAACAACTTGTTCATAATTATTACAAATTACTCTTTTTAAATTGAATTTACTTGCAAATTGATTTTTTTAAACTGCTAATTTGTTCATAAATGTAAATTACTGTGCATGTGAGTGAATCATTGAATCAGTCACTCAAGCCACTTCAATAAAAATGCTTATTCATTCATTCATTCATTTTCCTTCGGCTTAGTCCCTTTATTAATCTTGGGTCGCTACAGTGGAATGAACTGCAAACTTATCCAGCATATGTTTTATCCAGCAGATGCTCTTCCAGCTGCAACCCAGCACTGGGAAACACCCATACACATATTCACATACACTATGGCCAATTTAGTTTATTTATTTCACCTATAGCGCATATCTTTGGACTGTGGGGGAAACCGGAGCACCCGGAAGAAACCCACGCAAACACTGGGAGAAAATGCAAACTCCACACAAAAATGCCAACTGAGCCAGCTGGGACTTGAACCAGCGACCTTCTTGCTGTGAGGCAACAGTGCTAACCACTGTGCCGCCTTGTCCTCCCAAAATGCTAATTATTAATAAAAATTACTATCAATTTGTTTCCTAAAAAATGGTTACTTTTTTAATTAACTAATTATTGTCCTTTATGAGTGAATCACTGAATCATTTACACATAGTTTAATTCAGAAATGAACTGAATGTTACATGTCAGTGTTTTTTTTTAAATGAATCATAGCATTTACATGCAAAAGGAAATGCTTAAACAGCTAATTTGTTCATGAATGTGCTGTCCAGAGTGAATCATTGAATCATTCACACAAGCCACTTCATTAAAATGACTGTCTTTTTGAGTGAGTCATTTAGACACAACCCAGTTCTCAGCTTTTGGCCCTTTTAGGTTAGTTGTTATAAAGTTTAGATATTCTTTTTTTTTTTTTTGGACCTTTAAACCTAAAACCATAAATAATAAATCATAATCCGAATCCTAAATATTTATAGAATCCCAGCAATTTAAAGTTGAAAGTTTAAAGTTCAGACATGGAAGGATGTGCCGGTACTTTTCCGGAAAAGACCATTCACACATCCATTCCAAAATACCGGTAAATTCTGACATCATTAAACGGATATGATCTCTAAATAGCCGAGGTTGTATTTGTAAACATAGAAAGGGTTGGGCTGATGGTTTCACTTGTTGATGGTTTCACTTTTGAAGGTTTCACTTTTTTACATCCAAAGCAGAAGCGCTAACCGCAGCTAAATGTTTACACATTTGACTACATTACAAATTCTGTGGATGGATAAGTATTGTGAACAACTTCGAAAACTTATGGAGGAACAATTTTGCATGTTGAGATGTACATAATGTGTGTGTGTGTGTGTGTGTGTGTGCTGGCGCTCACTGTCTGCTTCACGTGCACACGCGTCAAGCAACTGAAGCAGAGCTTGAAGGTAAACAAACAGCATTTTATCATAAGCATTTTATCAATATATTTTTACACAGCTGACATTAAGAAGGAACATAGAAACGTTATCTGACTAACGTCAGCAGCCAAATGTGTCTGGAAAAAATTTCAAAAGCTTTTATTTTCATAAACAGCGTAAATGTGAATGTGTGTGAATGTTCTGATCTTACGTCAGCACATTCAAATCATGAATGAGCGCTTTCCGGCAATTTTCCTCCTGCGTTCAACTTCTCGTTCCAAAAAGGGCCTGTTCACACATGATCCCTATATATGGTCTATATGGAAAGGTCTACATGTGTGAAAGGGGCTATTGAATCTTTCACCCTAGCCACTTCATTTAGAAAATGCTAATTCATTTTTTCACCAAATTACGACTGAAAAAAATGACTGTCCTTATTATTGAATCACTGAATCATTTACACAGTTTCATTCAGAAATCCCAGCTGTTCATAATTGTTACAAATTAGTATTTTTTTTTATGAATCACAGCATTTACAAGCAAATTGATATGCTTAAACTGCTAATTTGTTCATAAATGTACTGTCCAGAGTGAATCATTGAATCATTCAAACATGGCACTTTATTAAAAATGTTTTTTTATCAACCAAATCACTATTTTTGAGTCATTTACACAACTCTGACAAGACAGAGCTTTTGGCCCGTTTGATTTAGTTGTTATAAAGTTCCCTTTGTAATTTGCATCATTAGCTGAGAGATATATTATTTTTTGGTTTAAACAAATGGACTTTAAACCTAAATAAATCATAATCTGAATCCTAAATCTATATTGAATCCCAGCTGTAATTTCCAAGTGGAAGCAGTCTCCATCAAACAATGGCTTCCACTGAGGTTTTAATAGTCTGAAAGGCCATTTGAAGCATAAATTCGTGCACTTCTCCTTTGGGGATAATCTGACTTGTCTTCCCTTTGAAGTGCCCTGTATGAGTGTCATTTGAAGCTGGGCTGTCTGTCTGTTGCAATCTCCTATTAAATTCCGACACAGAGAAGCACACGTCATGATAATATATCAACTGATTCTTGCAGATCTCCACAGGGTTTGGCCAGCTCATCTCGACTGCTGTAGATCCATGACTGAGCGCCTGACAGACAGACAGGTGGACTCAAACACTGATGGCCAGAGTTACTGTGGACAAGATGTTCTGGGCTGCTTTATAGTAAGTGTCCATCACGAGCTCACTGGAGCATCATGGCTTTCTCTCTGAAGAATTCACCTGTGCTCTGCTTTTACTCTGATATTACAGCCGTTTCACACAGAAGGATGCTTTTCACACACATATAGAGCACTAAATCATAAGAGTAGTGTTCCGGTTAACCAACACTAATAGCATTAAACAAAAATACGTTACTTAAAATGAATATTAACTGGAAAAAATAAATGTTAATTCATTAAAAAAATTGTTATTTCAGCCTGTTGCTGAAACAATGTGTTATTTTCATTTAGCAATGTGACGTCTGAAATAAAATGTGTCAGTGCTTCCCACACATAGACTTAGGGTGGGCCACCCAGGTATATTAACGGCCACCCAGGTATATTAACGGCCACCCAAATACATTTAGTGACACTTTTTTTACTATTATTATCATTCTTTTACACTTTTTTTTAAATATCCACCCAATATAATTAAACATCCACGATCAAGTAAGTAGTTGTTGTTTACCCGTTTCATTCTGTGCACGCGAGACCTGTCAACACTTCCACAGACAGTCTTACATGCTATGCAAACCAACAGAGATGTTTCTTTTTGGGACTTTCGGACAGGGTTTCTAAAGCTCCTAATATGTCTGGGATTCAGCGTTTGCTTTCTAAAGCTATCGTTAATCGTGTGCGTTGTTGCATGAGAGCAAGAGAAACATTAAATAATTAATTCTTTAATCTAAACCACTCAGAAAAACTTGACTATATTCTCTGAGAGGAAGAAATTACTGGTCTAAACTGGCTGGAAAATATATGTACACTATTAGTAATGGTTAATCAACGCATTTGCCTTATTTAAATAATCTACACATTTTAATCTTGTAATTATTATACTTTTTTTAGAGATGTTGTCTGCTTTTATTCCCTTTTCTGTAATTTATTTCTCATTTGCTGTGTATTTTATATACATATCTAAAATGCTTTGGCTTTGAAGTTTGGTTTGAACTTTTACACTGTCACTGGGTGCACATGGCTCCTGAATAGCATAAAAGTTAGTTTTTTTACTTTAACCCATTGAAAAGAAACAGCGTATAACAATGTCATAATAAAAACAATTATTGTTAATTTAAATGATGTTTTGTTTGTTGCATATAGATAGCTGTCAGTAAATGGTCTGTTTCAATTATGCTACCACCACAATTATTTCAAACCTGTGGGAAGCACTGTATGTTAACAGACATTTTAAATGAAAACCATAAAAACATATTTCTTTTTCACATAAAATGTATCTAATTTCCAACCTAATATTTCACAATTTTTTTTTACTTTTAAATGTTAGTACTGTGTACCAGGCAAGGCAAGTTTATTTATATAGCACATTACACATTGGCAGTTCAAAGTGCTTTACGTAAACGGGAATAAATGAGACATAAAAACAAATTATAAAAATTAAATACAGAATAAAATGTGTTAAAACAGGTTATAAAAAAATGAAAAGGAAAAGAAAGACATAATAGTGTGATCTGTCCGCTGTAGCACATTGCTTCTTCAGTAAAGGCACAACTAAACAGATGTGTTTTTAGTCTTGATTTGAAAGTGGCTAATGTTGGAGCACATCTGAAGCTGATTCCAGCAGAGAGGAGCGTAGTAGCCGATGGCAGATTTACCCTGCTTTGACTGAACCTTTGGAATTTCTAGTTTATATCACCCTAAATATCTGAGTAATCAGTTGGGTTTGTATCCAGTGAGCATTTCTGTAATGTATTGAGGTCCTATAGGCCATTTAGTGATTTATAGACAAGTAATAATACTTTAAAATATTTTATTAATGTAACTGGGAGCCAGTGTAAAGACCTGAGGACAAGTGTGATGTGCTCTGATTTTCTGTTTCTGGTCAGAATCCTGGCAGCAGCGTTCTGGATGAGCTGCAACTGTCTGACTGTCTTTTTGGGAAGGCCCGTGAGGAGTCCATTACAGTAATCCACCCTGCTGCTGATAAAAGCATGAACAAGTTTCTCTAAGTCTTCACTGGACACTCTTGCAATGCTTTTGAGATGATAGTATGCTGATTTGGTTACTGCTTTGACATGACTACTGAAACTCAGATCTTGATCCTTAGTGCCAAGGTATGCATTCACCTTGAGAAACTCATCTCAGTTCCCAAATGCAATGACTTTCAGTTTTCTCTTTGTTTAACTGAAGAAAGTTTTGGCACATCCAATTGTTAATTTAATCAATGCATTGGAAGAGGGTGTCAATGGGGCTGAAGTCATTAGGCAGTAAGGCTAAGTTGATCTGAGTGTCATCAGCATAGCTGTGGTAGGAGATTTGTTTCGCTCTCATTATTTGGC
The DNA here is from genome assembly GCA_903798205.1 of Danio tinwini. Lineage (NCBI taxonomy): Eukaryota > Metazoa > Chordata > Actinopteri > Cypriniformes > Danionidae > Danio > Danio tinwini. The sequence goes on from CAIGQZ010000379.1 coordinate 24,455,347, forward strand.
TTAGTGGGAGCATACTGTATAAAGGTTGAATTAAAGGTTGAATTGAACCTTGTGGGACTCCACATGTCATGGGTGTCCACCTCCACCCATGGTCACCTATAATTGTCCAAGACAGCCCAACCCAGTTTTCTAGCCTATATCCAGAAGTATGTTGTGATCGACAGTGTCAAATGCAGCACTGAGATTGAGCAATATCAGCACTGTTAATTTGCCTGAATTTGTATTTAGGCGAATATCATTGATTATCTTTATAAGAGCGCTCTCTGTACTGTGATGTGCTCTGAAACCAGAAAAAAAATGTCTAATCATCCCTTGAAGCTTGAGAACTTGTTAACCTGGTTATAAACAACTTTTTCAAAGATTTTGCCAATGAAAGGGATATTTGAGATTGGCATGTAATTGCTCAATAGTGTGTTATCCAGGTTGCTCTTTTTCAAGAGGGGTTCATTAACTATAGTTTTAAGTGAGTTTGGAAAAATCCCTGAGAGAAGTGAAGTATTTACCACTTTTAGAAGATCCATTTCTAGACAGTTAAACACCGTTTTGAAGAATGATGTGGGGAGTGTGTCACGACTGCAGGTTGATGTTTTCATAATTTGCACGATCTCTTCTAAGATTTTACCATCAATTGCCATGAAAACAGACAGAAATAAGAATAAAACAACCCTAAAACTGGGAGAAAAAAATATATAGACACATTTAAAAATATATATAATTACAGTTTAATCATAGGAGTTTTCCTATTATAGATATTTTCATAAAAATAAGGTAAAAAAAAGAGCTAAGTTTATTCAATAAATTTAACATTGACTTAAAATATAAAAACCTGATCAATTTCATTTTCAGGCAGTTGCCCAAAAAGCATAATTTTCATAAATAAAATTGAAGTCTTAAATAAAATTAATTAAACTATATAAAAATAAACAGATAATTAATTGCATGTTTATTATTGTTATTATATTAATTATATTACTTTCTAATGTTTTTTCTCTAATGTAATTATTTATTATGTTAAATAATTTTTTTTACAGAAATAACACCTAAACCAAATAAAAAATATGTGAAAAATAATCAATAATGATGTTTCATATAAAATAAATAATATAATCTTGATTTTATTTAATGTAATATAAACACTAAAACTGGAATAAAATATTTAATTTTCATACAGAAAAAAAATCTAAATATTAATAAAAATTATAATATGTTGGTTGTACAAAAATAACACTACTGAATCTGCCTGAACAAATGTCCAGTTGTCTTAACGGAACCAGTGTGATTTATTGATCTAGCTTAACACCTTCTGATCCATGACTAAGCGTTATCTTTAGGGAAATGTAGGCTTGCTCCAACTGCACACAGTAAATACTATTAGCTTTAGCTTGAGTGGCTAAATCACTTATTTTAAAAAAGTTAGGAAATGAGTAATCGACTAGCGTACAAGGTTTAACATTAGGTAGGTTTAACAGTCGCCCCTGTGACAGATCGTCCCATTAAAGCACAGCGTGAAAGAGTAATGGGCCCGAATTCTCAAGCCAGCACCAGGTTTAGCTTCACTGGCTAAACTGGCTATTACTGCTCCCCACGGGACAGCGAGAGCCTGCATGTGGACAGAAAGAGTCTCTTTGCACACATATATACGTAAATACGTGTGCTTCAGACCGGCTGTGTGAGAAATGGATGTATCCTCCTCCGTTTCGGCTCCCTTGCTGACCACAGAGCTGTGTAATGATGGCCGGTTGTGTGGTTAAAATGGCCACTCAGATGATGCTGTTTCTAAAGATAAAGCTAGATCTGAGTAGGGCTGGACAATTTTTGAAAATAATCCACTTGCTCTATTTATGACTAATGTTGAGACTGCAATTTAATATGTGGTATTTTATCTTCTGTATGACCCGACAAAGATGAACAATAATTAATTATTACTAATAGTATGACCAACACAATATGATTGTTGCGCAATGAATAACTAGGTTCCTAAAATAAATGGTTTCACTTTTCATTACAAAAAATATAATTACTCATTTATTTTTAGCATATACAGTGGTCCCTCTCTATAACGCGGTTCACCTTTCGCGGCCTCACAGTTTCGCTGACTTTTTTTTTGTGCAATTTGAGATGCTTTTTTTATTTTATTTTATTTTTTTAACAGCGCATTGTGTTCTGCGTCCTGATTGGCTGTAGACCAGGGCTATTCAATTAGTTTGTCATGGGGGCCAGTTCATGAAAAGCATCCCAAACGAAGGGCCAGAAAGATATGACTTGCAATATGAGTGATGACACAACTGCATGGTTTCCGCTACATTCATTCTTCCATGGCGGGGCGCCACACCAAAATTCATCCCGCCACGGCTACATTACAGCTTCTCATTTAAAAACATTCAGTCGTTGTTGATTTTTATTTTAAATTTTTTTATAGCGGGTTATAATCACACCAAAACATATGAAAAAGTAAGTGAATTATAACAGCGCAAACTTTTCTGTAATCGTAGTGCTGTGCGTTGTTTGTTTAACCCTTTAAAGTGACATGCTGAATGACTGACAGACTGACTTGTTACATAAACACACTAAATAGCATTCAGCAGCATTTATTTGAGCGCGCACAAGAAAATCTGCACTTGAGCAGAGTTTATTTGAGGGTGTGCAAGAAGTTTTGTGCACGAACAGAGGCAATCGGCGCGCAAGCAAAGAGATTTGCATGCTCGTATTACATGAATGCGATCTCGACTTGTAATACTGCGCTTATGACATTTGTCATTGAAATACGCCATTATTGCCATAGGTAGTTGGTAGATCTTTGTCTACCAGTCCAGCCGCCACAGCTAGAAAAAATCCGATAGGAAACACTGAACTGCATATAAGAGCCCATATGTTGTATTTTTGCTCCTTAAGACACCCACATTGGCTTTTTCTACAATAAAATATTAATATGTTTTATTTTGAAACTACATTATACCATTGCATTGTACAATAGGCTTTTTTAACAAACATATTCAAATGTTGTATGTCAAAGCACAACAAAAGCAGTGCATTGCTTAAGTAGGCTTTTTCTACATTCAGACACATTCATATGTTATGTTTTGAACTGCATAACAGTTATGGATGCAACAATTATAGGTTTTGGTTGTGCGATAGTCTGAAGAATAATCATGGTTTCATGGTTATCACGTCTAATGTAAGTTTAAGCTTTATATTAGCTAAGCTTTTTAGATTAACTGTTGTTATCATCTGCGTTTATATACATAATCATTTTAATAATAATTAGTCTAACATTTCTTTTGTTTACATTGCACTGAAAGGCATGCACAACTCTTACCACTACAGCGTGAGATATTTTTTTTTACTGCGTGCGCCCGGAAAGGTGCGAACGCGTTGGTCTGCTTGAGCCCGCATATTGGCATTATATTCTTACATTAGAAATAACAAACTTGCACGCGGAAAAGACGTGATATGGGAACGGCCCGCTGCTATAGGTAATCCGGTGTTGGTGCATATTAGGCTCGGTGTACAAGCTTAGAACTTTGAACTAGTGCACAGTTGCCAACTTGGCATAATTTTTGTTTAATTGCAGAAGTTTTGTTCCGTGCAACAGAAATGCAGCTTATGCCGAGTTCGGACTGCATGATTTATCCTTGATTTCGACTCGCCGACAGGTTTTGAGAAATCGCAGACAAATGCTTGAAATCACAGGCAAATCGATCCTCGTGCACGCGAGTGACAATCACACAGTATTAACAATCAAGGACACGATATAAGAGAATCGCGATGAGTCGCCAATGCCCGTGAGATATTTGGCGTGCTTAATGTCTGGAGCTGTAGGCGATCCAAATCATGTCGTGTGAATGTGTTCTGACTGAAAATAACATCCGCGATCACCTACAGCCAATGAAAGAGCAGCATTCACTAGCGTGGTTACCTGCAGTCCAGCGGGAGGCTGGAGGAGAAGCTAAAAGCCCTCATTTTCAGTTGATTTGGACCCGAAAATGGAGGAAAAACGAGTGTAAAATTGGCACGAGCACTGTGTCTGTTTGATGTGTCATCTGATAAATATTTCAATCAGGTTGAAAAGTAAAAAAAAACGTTGAGGAGCGATTGTTAATTCTCTTCAAAAACCAGGTGAGCAACACAATATTCTAAAGCTAAAGCCTTCTTTTTCCATTATGTAGTTAATAACGAAAGATATATTACGTGATATATACGTGACCTCGTGTTGTTTCCATGTCACTTCTCGTGTTTGTTTGGCTGTAGTTTGAACAGTTGTCGGTGATTCATCCTATTTTAAAGTCATGCAGAACTCTCCTGTCGCCGGTCCATCCTACACTGTAAACACAGCGCCGACAGAACACTAGAGTAGAAACTAAAACATTATTCATATATTCAATAAAAATGCTAATTCAGCAGGTGACACCTAAAACAGCAGGAATAACAAAGTTTCCCTGGTTACTGCAGTAAACAAAGCGGCAAAATCTAGAAGGATTTTATTGATTTCATACACTACATAGCATCCCAATATTTGCAGAATAAATTCAGACAAACTTTAGCATACTGATACAAATGTTAATACCTTGTAAAATAGGATTTAAGAGTTTTTAATACTTTTTAGGGGCCTTAAATTTCTCTAAATTAATTTATCAACTTTTAATAGCTCTTTAAGACCCTACAGGACACCCAATGTATATACTACTGTGTCACTTCACTCCCATTCATTTCAATTATCTTTCACATGGCCCAATAGGATAAAATGGGGTGGCGTGTCTATTGGATGCACACTTCAGAATCTCGCCAGAAGTAGTAGGTCATCAAAGTACAACTCACCTACTGTTATTCCAATAATATGAATTCAGACATACCACTAGTCTCGCATACTGTTTTTTTTTTCTCAAATATAGATACTGTATCATATGCAAATATGAAGTTTTGGATTGTAGCAAATAGTGTGCTTTACACAGGTGTGTGACCTTGACCTGTAGGCGACACTCTTTTCCTCTACATATGCACCAGACACCTTAAAAGCATCCCATACTTGGTAAACATTGTGCAATTCTGAGTGTGCCTCACACAAGTGAGTAGGCTTGACTAACTACCTGTCCTGTAGGTGACACACTTGCCTCTTCATATGCTCAAAAAACATATATATTTTTAATCTAATTTGTCATAGCATAATAAATACTGCTACTGTGATGAATTAAAGTGCTTTTTATCCTGACTCCTCAAGTTGCTTGGGATAAAAGCATCTGCTAAATGAATAATTTAAAAATACCTAATTTTTTTTTAACAAACAGATTGGCAATTTGTGCAAATAATTTTTATGCTGTAATAAATTATGATTTTAAAATGCCATCACCACCACATTAAATCAGCAATAACTCGTTTTAGCAATGTGTAATTAAAAGTGGAATAGCATGTTCAAATTGAAAGTCCAAATGAAAGGGAATGTGCATTTAACTTCATGCCATGTTTACATTCAAATTCATATTCACTTTCATAGAAACTTCATGATGCATGCATTATAGCACTACACAATATGTCTGTCTATCCATCCATCCGTCCATCCATCCGTCCATCATTCTATCTATCCATCTATCCATCATTCTATCTATCCATCCATCCGTCCATCCGTCCGTCCGTCCATCCATCCCTCCATGCCTCTATCCATCCTTCTCGCTATTCTTCCGTCCGTCCGTCCGTCTGTCCATCTCTCTATCCATCCGTCTGTCCGTCCGTCCATCCATACATCCAGACCATGTTTTCATAGCCTTTGTGGTTATAAAAATCACATTGTATAGTATATAAATATTATATAATATAATAATTATATTTTTTATAGTATTGTGATATTATTGTCATTCTAATGAATTGTTCCACCCTAGATGTAAGTCCTGGCAGTGTGTGTGTGTGTGTGTGAAGGTGAGTTTTAGTCTAACTGCTTCTGATGATTGAAAAAAAAGCAAGTGGCATTTTGTCAGATTTGGGATGTTTGGATGAGTAATTTTGACTGTAGGGTTTAATTGCTTGATTGAGGTCTTTAATTAGATGGGAAATTGCATCATCTGGTTGTTGAGAGAGAGAGAGAGAGGTAGAGAGAGAGAGAGGGAGAGAACGAGATGCTGCAATGATCCTACAGGAACACACACACACATACACACATAATACACCCCCCCCCCCCTGCAGACTGCAGAAACGCACGGATGCTTGCACCCTGCAGTGAGCTAACAAGTTCACTTCACTTCTCGAAGACTTGAGAGGGGTCAGCCTGACAAATCAGCTGGAAATCTAAAATAACTGGTGTGTGTGCATGTGCGAGCCATGCAAGGTTTATATTCCTTAGACAGTATAGTCTGATAAAAAAAGTGCAAATGGTGTCACGTTTTCAGAAGATACATCTTTGCACCTTATTTACTACTAAAGTGTCATGTTAAAAGAACAGTTTACCAATTAATTGGCTGTTTAATTTAATTTGTTGTCATGTTGTCTGAAATCTGAGAGGTGATTTGTTGTTGTTTTAATGTCCTGGTCATACAGTTCCTTTTTGTTTGTGTAGTTTTAGCCCTAATAATCTGACAAATTGTTGTGACTGCTTAATGATAAATCTGGGACTAAGCTGAAGGAAAATGTATGAATAAATCTGACAAATTGCACATTTAATGTTCAATGAAATGAAATGACTCTAAACAGGACCACATTTCCATTGTGGTCTGCACTATTTGCTGCACACTTCTCTATTTGCATGTTTTGTGAGGATTTGCTTGTGGTTGATGTCAGTTTCTTTTTTTTTTTTTTACTTGCAGCACATTTCAACTCTCTCAGCCACTGCAACACTGTAAGATTGACAGTAGATTTTTGGCTAAAATTTTAAGTTCTTGAATATTTCTAAAATGTCCATGTCAATGTACACCAATACTTTACAACAATAATAATATGACATATGCCAAAATTAAATCTTAAGGAAAACTTAAGGAAATCTTACCTCACAAGCCAACTGACCCGAACCAGCGACCTTCTTGCTGTGAGGCAACAGCACTACCTACTGTGCCACTGCATCGCCCATTATTAAAACATTTTAAAATAAAACATTATTTTTTTGCTTGTCTAGAAAAAATGCTTCTTGCTTTAGGAATTTTTAAAAATGTTGCCTAAAAACAAGACAAGTGTTCTAAGAAAGAAAAGCATGTTTTGCAGTGTATCCATAGTTCATGATGATGCATTGAGCTTTTATGAAGCAAAACAATTGCTTGGACAAGAAACTGAACACCTACCTTAAAGGTGTAGTGCAGTTCCAGTTATTGATCCCTGTAATGAGAGTAGTACTCTGACAACGAATGTGTGGGTCCAAATGCAGGTTTATTAAAAATTGTCAGGCAAGCAACAGTCAACACAGGAGCAAACAGATGTATAGAGGCAATCCAGAGATGTGGTCATAAACAGGCGAATAGTCAAAGACAGGCAGCAAACAATGGAAACAATAAACAAACAAAGCAAAGACAAGGCAAGCAAAAAACACGTCGTAACAAACAGCATAACAAGACTGTGTGCGTGCGTGCGTGCGTGCGTGCGTGTGCATAGTTCTTGTAATCAGTTCATACTGATCCTCCGGCTGTGAGTGTGCTATCAGCGAAATCTGGAACAGGTGTGTGTGAGTGGTGCATGCTGGATCTCGTAGTCAATATACAGTCGGATTTGCAGTTCTTATAGCGAACTGTGTGTTTACCAGCAATCTGCCAGAATTAGCTTGTGATTGTGACAATCCCTATGTTACAAAGGATGTTAATTTCTTTCTATCTTCTGCATCTGCTTGATGTACAGACCAGTAAAAACAACATTTAATGTAGATTTTAACCATAAAAGCTCAAATTCACTCTCTGGGATGCAAGATTTTGTGTTTAAAAATGACATTTTTTTGTATATAGTATACTGTATTTAAGGAAAATTACTGATTGCTTTGTGGTCAGCAGAAATAAACTCAAATAGGTTTTTAATGAGTAAAGAATGAGTAAATGATGACAGAATTTTGTCCTATTAATGAGAAAGACTTTTAAAAACATTACAAAAACTTAACAACCCAAATATTGGTGCTTTTATACACACTGTTGCTGCTGAATTGTGAATATATGTGATATTAAAACACCAGAGCTGGTAAGAAAGACAAATTGTAGTCATTGTTTCACAGGTGAGTTTGAAACCGGCACATCTCATTTTTATTACAGATTTGACCAATATAAACGCAATCGAACACTTTCGAAAAACCTTTCAGAACGTGTCAGTGAAGGAATCAAATGATGAATCTCATGTCACATGAAGGTCACATCAAGGTAGCCTCAAAAAGAGTATTTAGTCTTGGAGATGTCAAATTTGTCTTCAATGTCTTGTAAAAGTCTAAACGTAGAATACAAACCAATGGCTGTTAGCATTAGGCATGTACTTTAGCATCACATTTTCTTCATATATCCAGTATTATTATGATATGAAAGGTGCCATATACTGAAATGGTTTAATAAGTTAAATTGTTCTCTGATATCTACATAGTAGGTTTATAGCTTCTTCAAGTAAAAAAAAATCTCCAAAAATGGTTTTATGTTTATTTATTTCTCCATAAAATATCTCTACAATCAGAAGGTCCGTCATTGACCTTATATGCTTTGTGTCATGAATATGAATGAGCTCCGCTCTGACTTGCAGCTCTTACAGACACACACAGCATGATATACACTGAACACATACAAAATTAAACCCATCACAGTAACGTTAACCTGTTTTTCTCACCAGATCTGTTGTGGATAAAAGCTAAATTATAATTAAACTTGACTAAAGGGAGTGATAGAGATGTATTGTGTTGTATTTTAAAGCTATATTGTGAAAGAAAACAGCCAGGACTTTGCATGAACAGATGACATTGAGTTATTTGAGTTATTATATTGTTACATGAGTTATTTGACCTGATTCAGCAATCTACATGTGTTTGTTGAAACATATGCTTCAAATTAAGCACAATAAATTAACAAAATATGCAATTAAACATACCTTATGCCTCTCAGAGTGAAGATGAATGAATATATATAATCTGCAAATCTTGCATTTTGTCTTCTGAATTGATTTTGAACAAGATTTTGCACATGTCGAACATGTGAACATGACCAGTAATGCACAGTAAACAATTTAGGGCTCACATTTTCAAAGTAAATGTCCTACACAGCTGGAGGCGTGCATATTAATGATCTCAGTGCTACATATGAGTCTGTGTTCAGTGTTAATGACGAGGCTGATCGACAGGTCCGGATGAATGATCTAAAGTAGGCATACATGCACATAATGAGGGCATGGCCCTGTGAGTCTCATCACAGTTTGCTTTGTGTTTTGATTGGCCTGTTGTCCATCAGAGTTTTAGACTAGTGGAATTTACATAAGTACGTGGAAATAGTGAGGCTCATGGTATGTCCATTTCCATATACTGATTTGTTATTATTCTACTACAGTATGCCTTGGTATACCCAGATATTCTTTATATGGCACATTTAAATGCAACAAAAATGTTTATGCACAAATGTTCAGATTAAATGTTTAAAACTAATTAAATACAAAATGTAGTTATAATGTAATATGCATTAAAACTAACATCAGCAGAGAAATAGCTTCATTTGTTACAGAAGTTAACAGATGTTAATGTTAGTTAAATAATACAGCTGAATTATATTAGTTATAAGCTCCATTTTATAATGTTTACTAGAATTTTTAATACGTTTTTAAATATTAACAAATTAACATCACCTCATAAATAGTTTACAAGTAGATTGTTGTTTTCAGTTTAGTTTAACTAACTAATGATAACAAATGGAGACTTATTGGATAAGTGTTAAGAAATATTTTCAATTAATATTGCACAGGGTGTCCATGGGGGCTTAACGTCTTAATGTCCTAAATTTTTGGCCCTTAAGTCCTAAATTGACAGAAATAATGTCTTGTAGGTCTTAAATCATTTTAAACATGTCTTAATTTTTCTTTGTTTGAGTAAAGCTACTCAATCAGTTCAATACATTTCCAATTGCCAACAATATATCTCAAAACTTTCAGCAAACTGTGGGGGAAACCAGAGCACCCTGAGGAAACCTACGCGAACATGGAGAGAACATGCAAACGCTACACAGAAAGGCCAACTGGCCCAGCTGGGGCCTGAAGCAGCGACCTTCTTGCTGTGAGGTGATCATGCTACCCACTGCACCACCGTAGCGCTCCCCTATATAAATCCAAAAATTGACTTGGTGAAACCTGCAGAAACCCTGATTGCATTATTGTCATACATTGAATACATTAGTATTTAATGTTAATAAATATTAGTATTCATTAATATTAAATGCATTAACATGTAAAAATGTGTGAAAAAATCAATTGCATATTAGGTTTGGTGCTGTGATGAACGAATACAACAATCTGAATCTTTTTTCAGATACTGTAATCGTTTAACCTGTTAGCCAGCACTCACTTATGGGGCTTTAAACACAATTAGGTATCATCGGAAAGAAGACACTTTGAGCTTTACTAAGGTCTGTTTTGAAGGTTTCATGCTAAAAACTGTAAGTATATAAGTATTAAGGATGTCCAGATCTAATCATGTGATTGGAAATCGGTTCTGATCACACAGATTCAGACTTGATCGGAATCGGATGTGTATATATATATATATATTCTCATTATTATTTTTTTACACATCTATAGTTCTGCAGTGGCACAGAGTTGGACCTCTTATTTTGACTTCACACACAAACAGCAACACGTGGCATGACATTCCTTTGTTACAAAGACATTATTGGTTAAATGCCGGCAAAGTAGAACACAGAAGCAGCTTGAATCAGAAAGCGCGAGTATGTGGTAAAGTCTAGATAGGATACAGCTGTGGATACGCACATCAATATAGCATAATTTTTGTGAATCTGTATAACAATAATTAATATTTTTACATTTGCTGTGATGGTTGGGTTTAGGATTGGGGTAGAGGTAAATGTTAAAAGCAATTTATTGGGTAATTTAATAAATAACATAAATAGTACTTGGTACAACTAATGTTTTTAGATTACTGTGATGGTAATGGGAAAATAATATGGGAATTTAATACAATACAATATAATTAATGGGTAAAACAATATAACTGTTAACTAGTTAACTTTCGGCAACTATATCTGATCTAGCAACAACCCAAGTATGTCTCCCAACTGGAGGTATTATAAAGTTAATGATGACAACATTGCCACAGCAAACTGACATATGTAAGCTTGGGATTGCAAGAGGTGATGAATTGATCATATATATATTTATTTCATATATATATATATGATATTTATTACGTGATTGTTCAAGCTACCTCACAAAGTTGTTAAATGTTAAAATAAGGTGAATTAAATCAAAAATAAGGAATACCCTGGATCTGTTTCTTCACTCTTCTTTATTTATATTTTATATTTATTATAGAAGTATCGGATCGGGTTTTGGTATCAGCAGATACTCAAAATTAAATGACTCTGACTCAAAAAGTCAGTTATACATTATTAAGCAATGAGAAAGAAAAATTGTACTGTTCATCATTTATTTATAATAACTAACTATTTACTGTAATTATGTTAAAGTGCCACCGAAATGTCATTCATGTTCATTTGCATGATATTTTGTATCACTTAACAAATTGGCTATAGGTATAGCATAATTCTACATCCATTTGTGAAAAGATTTTCAAAGAGACAAATCCAAAAGCCTTCATATCATCTCATTTGATCTCATTTCACTGATGCACAACTACAATCCCAGTGCTGATCTGTCTTTCCCATGAGCACAGCAAATTATAATTTCTCATTTTTACCTCGTTATCATCACTGTTATCTCACCGTCTTTGCAAATGTAGCTACTATTGATTTATTGGTTTCCCAGACAATCTTTGAGTTGTCGCTCATATGCTAATATAATAATCCTAATGCATATGCTGCCTTCGGGTCATGTCGCAATAATTATATTTGATGAGATATGAGCGAACATGGATGCCACCGCAGTGCTGTATTTACCAGGATGCCCTTTGCATTCAAGGCCATGTCGATCTGAAGACTTGTGGTGGAAGCAAAGTGGTATTGATCATAATTAAACCAACTGTACGCTTTGATATGCGTCTGCAATAAGTCTTAGCAGAAATACCTACAGTGCTCAGCATAATTGAGTAGGGGAGAGCGGGGACGAAAGCGGGGAGCGGGTACCATTTTTCATAAAATCTATTTTTAAAAGGCAATGTTTTAGACCGAGATAT
>CAIGQZ010000379.1:24510396-24537362 GCA_903798205.1 Danio tinwini
ATATTAGTTTTATAGAATTTTTTTTTTTTTTTCTTGACTTTATTTGATGAGGATTAAATATTTACCACAATTAATAAATGCCACATTTGAGATCAAATGCCACAGATTAAAAGTAACAAATCTCTCTAGTCACAAACTTATACACAGCTCTACACTATCCAACAAACAAATATTTCGAAGCACACAAAGCTGAAACGATATATTGCGCAGCCCTGAGTGAAACACAACTTTGTTGCACAATGATGCATTGAGGAAAATGATCAATCAGTGCAAGAAACTAAACACTTTTTACAAGAATTCCTACTTATAAACCCCAGCATTAACTCTCGTCCACCTGCAGACCAGCAGCAGAGCCCCTGCGGCTGAACTTGACTCACTGATGAGCTGATGGCTGTTGTTAAAATCACCGGTGACCCGTAGCGCACAGATTTGTGTCATCGCTCATTTCCGGATGACCTGTAGGAAAAACAGCATGAAGTTGTTTGTGTCACCGCTAATGAGGGCTGATTGGCGAGGGGGGCTCGTGCCTTTTCAGCACGTCACCTCCAATGAGTCGACACATTCATCAGCATTTCCAGCTCTTCTCCATCCCGCTCTCTTATTTCATTACGACCTCGCTCAGACCAGAGAGAATCGATGTTTCCTCATTAAAAGAGCTCTTATTGAAATGAGCAGCAAACAGGCGCTTTAATGTGCTGTAACACGGCACAGCTGCTGATGAACATCTCCGTAGCGGGAAATGAGTATACCTGAAGTGGGAGGTGGAAAAAGGACACGCTCACACTCGAATGCTGTAACAAAAACACTTTTAGGAAGAGGCAGAAATGACCTCTGTTGTGTAGTAAACTTTATATAATCCAACAAAATATAGTACAGCTGCTGGATTAGACAAGAGATGAGTAAGGGACCAACCATAGTCACTTAGTTGCTTAGGTTTTTTTTAAAGGCCACCTATTTGACCTCTTTTACAAGATGTAAGATAGGAGTTTGGTGTCTCCAGAATGTTTCTGTAAAGTTTTAGCTGAAAATACCCATCAGATAATTTATTATGTAACGTAGAATCTGCCTATTTTGGTGTCTGAAGACCAGTATTGTGCAAGTTACTTTCAAACTGTAATACATTACAGATTACTTGTTAATGTTATTTAAAAGTCTCCCACATTGTTGATGAGCATGTGGAGGACATTTTCCCTGTCATTCTCTTCATTTTGAGGAGAAGCTGTTGCACAGGGCCCCTGAACACACATATTGGCATGTACTATGGTAACACATCAAGTGTAATATAAACAAATAACCCAGTGCTGTAGTTTTTTACAATATAGATTATATTATATTACAGTTTACCACACGTTTATGTAGTAAAACTACACTTTGTATTTCATTTTATCAGTTCACGATTCTTAATACTACAGTATGCTGAAGCATTCATTAACAAGTTGTAAATAATACTAGCCTAAAACATAGGCAGTATACCTAACACTCAAAAACACTTGTGCTTATTATAGAGTTGACCTTAACCTGTAGGTAAATAGTGTAGCAATATTTAAACCATATCAACATTCTTGGGATAACAATTTAACAGGAGGATCTCTGGAGAGCAAAAGCACGAAAAGAGGAGTAAACACAAGGCACAAATTGTGAGTCTGCATCATCTGACGGAGCGAGAGCAGATCATTCGCAGCCCAGCCAGTGTTTTGAGTGCACACAAGGAGTTTTGTTCACGGACAGAGGTAACACCGGCGCTTTCGCTCGCTCGTATTACATGAATGCGCTCTTGACTTGTAATACTGCGCTAACATTTGTCAGTGAAATAACGTCATATGCATGTACGTCCATCTCGCGAATTTACTGTCTTCTGCCATTTTCATCTATTTGCCACTTTTCCGCTGCGCGTTAGTCCTTAACTTTCCTGCAAATCGGGCTAAACCAATAGTCCCGGACCTTGAGCTCAGAGGCAGAAATCATTCCACGTTCAAAGTGAAAAGTTCCAATAGCCAGAGGGAGATCAATGACAACACACACGTATGTTCACTCACCACCAACAGGAAATAAAACTGTGGTATTTTTTTATTTGTTAATGTCTTGCGGGCGAAATGTTTGCGGGCACGCGTTGCTGAACATGTACTGAGTAAAATATTACTAAAAATGTATTAGTAATGCTTTACACTACTGTGTTACTGGAAAATGTAATACGTTACTTTTGTAACGCATTACTCCCAACACTGCTGAAGACATAGCTGTTTTTAGCCTGTGGCTTTAAATGCAAATGAGCTGCTCCTCCCTTCCCATTGTTCCCACGTGCGTGTCTGTTTCTCATGCATTACATCAGATAAACCGCAGTCAGTGACAGACACACAGATGAAGTTGAAATGAGGTCACTAGTCAAAAATACCAAGTAAGTTTATTTGATGTATTTGTGGTGGAGTTTATTCAAGCCTTTCTGAAATGATGAGTCTCACAAATGCAGTTTGCAGTACACATACACACATTTACTGATACCATGCGGTTGTGGTGATTATAGTAGATAAGAATACCATAGCGAATTTACTCTTTTTATTACAAACATGCCGTTTTAAACGCTTTAAACGTATAAAAATAATTATTAGGGAGCAGCTGGTCACAGAGAGTTGGAAGATATGTTTTAATCCCAGTTTCTTTGCAAAAAATGTTCTGTGGATGTATGTTCTTATGGAGACATGGCACTTGTCAATCAATTCGGTGAGCCACACTACTGTCACATTATGGTGGGCCTCAAAATCACTGGGATTTGGATCCTATGTTAAAGTCAAAAAAATTAAAAAAGAGACTTATTGTGTTTCTTTCACCCCAATATGTCTGTGAACACACTAAACCTGCACAGAGTTTTGTCCAAGCAGCTTACAAAAGTTAATTTCCATCATAGGTGCCTTTTTAAAGTATCAATCGCGGGTGGTATTTATCTATTTAACTAAATAATACAGTAAATGGCATGTAAAAAATGATGGGTCAAAACATGTGAAAGGGTTAAAATTATGGCATTTACTGTAGTATTTACAGTGGAAGTCAGAATTATTAGCCTTCCAGAGTTTTGCTTATTTCCTCCCTATTTCCTAAATATTTTTCAAGATACTAGTATTCAGCTTAAAGTGATATTTAAAGGCTTAGCTAGGTTAATTAGTTAGGGTAATTAGGCAAGTCATTGTATAATGTTTGTTCTGTAGACAATTAAAAAGAAATATAGCTTAAAGGGGAGAATAATATTGACCTTATTGTTTTTTTAAAAGTGCTTTTATTCTAGCTGAAATAAAACAAAGACTTTCTCCAGAAGAATGATTTAGACTTTACTGTATCTACCTTTTTTATTTCTTTCCTATATAATCCAATAAAATATTGAAAAATATGAAATAAAATCTTTCTTTTTTAATTCAGTGAATAAAATATAATAACATAAATGCTAAGTATAATACAGTATAAGTCCATCCCAAAGTAATATAATGTTAGATTTACAATTTTATTTATTCATTCATTTTTCAAGGTGTTGTAAATATTAAATAAAACGACAAACAATAAAAAGCATTATTAAATGTATTATTAAATGCGTTCATTGAGAGGCTGATGCTATTAAAATAACTTTATATTAAATATTGTTAAATAGTTTAGTAGATTAATTAGCTTTTTTAAATGAAATTGGTGAATAATTTTCAGTGATTTGTACAATTAGTAGATCCAAGATGGCGCCGAGCATGGCCGCCGTGTTGCGAGCTCCCAGCGAACTTCGTTGTGTTTTGTATGTCTTACTTGTATTTTTGTTGTTTTTCGTGCTGGATGTACACACTCTTATTGCCTACGACAGACACACACTTCGAGAAATTGGCTCCCTCGTCGCACACCGAAAACCGGACTTTGAGTTCTTCAACGACGCTCTGTTTACAAACACAACAACAGAGCCCTTTGTCTGGGCCACACAACCGAGGCGACGACGCAAACGCAGCCGGAAAAGAGGAAAGAGAGCCGGCGTCCTGGTCAGACTAAGACGCCGTGGATTTCGACCTCCGCTCCCCACCATTCTGCTGGCTAACGTTCAGTCACTGGACAACAAACTTTGCGAGCTACGGGCGCGCATTTCCTTCCAACGGGAAACAAGAAACTGCTGCATTATCTGTCTTACAGAGACCTGGCTATCTGCGGAGGTACCAGACACAGCTGCTGAACTTTCGGGGTTCTCCTTGCACCGCGCGGATAGAATGAAAGAACTCACAGGGAAAAGCAAAGGAGGAGGTGTTTGTTTCTTTATTAACAACTTATGGTGTGATGAGAGAAACATACACCCAGTTAGATCATTTTGTTCTCCTGATCTGGAATACCTTATGCTTCGGTGTCGACCATACTGGCTACCAAGGGAATTTACATCGGTCATTATTACGGCTGTTTACATCCACCCTCAAGCCAACACAGAGCAGGCGCTCAGAGAACTGTATGGGAGCATAAACAAGCAGGAAACCGCACACCCGGAGGCAGCGTTTATTGTTACAGGGGACTTTAACAACGCCAATCTCAGGAAAATCGCTCCAAAATACTTTCAACATATCACCACAAACACGCGTGGCGATCGTATTTTGGACCATTGCTACTCTCCGTTCCGGGATGCTTACAAATCCCTCCCCCGCCCACCATTTGGCAAATCAGATCACTCTTCTGTTCTGCTCTTGCCTGCTTACAGGCAGAAACTGAAACGGGAACCACCCACCCTCAGGACGTTTCAGAGCTGGTCAGACCAATCGGATTCCATACTTCAAGACTGTTTTGATGACGTTGACTGGGAGATGTTCCGGGCAGCTTCTGATGACGACATCGAAGTGTACTCAGACACAGTCACGAGCTTCATCAGAAAGTGCATAGAAGACGTGGTCCCAACAAAAACTGTCCGTATCTACCCCAACCAAAAACCATGGATCAACGGCGAAGTTCGAACAGCCCTATCAGTGCGAACTTCCGCCTATAAATCCAGAAATGCTGAGGAACAAAAACAAGCAAACTACAACCTCAGAAAAACGATCAAAGCAGCAAAACGTCAATACAAAGACAAGATAGAGGGTCAATTTAACACCAATAACGCAAGGAGCATGTGGCAGGGACTTAATTACATCACGGACTTTAAAAGTAATAAATCCACCACTGTGAACATTGCCGCGTCTCTCCCGGACGAGCTCAACTCGTTCTATGCCCGCTTTGAAACCCAGGACAGCGCGCACACACAGCGCGCTCCCGCGGCCGATACAGAAACCGCCAGCACACTCACTGTTTCTGTAGCGGATGTAACGAGATCTTTCCGTCGCGTGAACATCCGAAAAGCTACGGGCCCAGATGGCATCCCTGGACGTGTACTTAAAGCATGCGCACACCAGCTAGCGGGGGTTTTCACGGACATCTTTAACCTCTCGCTCTCTCGGTCTGTGGTTCCCACATGCTTTAAGACAGCTACTATTGTGCCAATACCGAAATCAGCTAAAACCACATGCTTGAATGACTGGCGTCCGGTTGCACTGACACCCATCTTCAGCAAGTGCTTTGAGAAGCTGATTAAAAATCACATCTGCTCTGTACTGCCCGCTAACACTGACCCTCTGCAATTTGCATACAGAAACAACCGCTCCACTGATGATGCAATTGCTTTCACCTTGCACACTGCTCTGTCTCACCTGGAAAACAAAAACACATATGTGAGAATGCTGTTTGTGGACTACAGCTCAGCATTCAACACCATAGTGCCTGCCAAGCTGGTGATAAAGCTCCAGGCTCTGGGCCTACACAGCTCTCTGTGCAACTGGATCCTGGACTTCCTGTCAAGCAGACGCCAGGTGGTCAGAATGAACAACATCACCTCATCCACACTGATCCTCAACACTGGTGCTCCACAGGGCTGTGTTCTCAGCCCACTCCTGTACTCCCTGTACACACATGACTGTACATCCAAACACAGCTCCAACGTCATCGTTAAATTTGCTGATGACACAACGGTGGTGGGCCTAATCACAGATAATGATGAGACGGCCTACAGAGAGGAGGAGCACACTCTGACGCAGTGGTGTCAGGAAAACCACCTCTCACTCAACATCAGCAAAACCAAGGAGCTGGTGGTGGATTTCAGGAGAGAGAAGAATAAACACACTCCCATAACCATCAACGGGACACCAGTGGAGAGAGTCAGCACTTTCAAGTTTCTTGGAGTACACATCGCTGAGGATCTGACATGGACTGCTCACACAGACGCAGTGTTAAGGAAGGCACAACAACGCCTCTTCTTCCTCAGGCGCCTCAGGAGGTTTGGAATGAGCCCCCACATCCTCCGCTCGTTCTACACCTGCACTGTGGAGAGCATCCTCACTGGCTGCATCACCACCTGGTACGGGAACAGCACCAGCAGCAATCGCAAAGGTCTATATAGGATTGTGCGAACTGCTGGACGTGTAGTAGGAGGTGAGCTTCCCTCCCTCCAGGACATCTACACCAGGAGGTGCATGAGAAAAGCCAAGAGAATCATCAGCGACTCCAGCCACCCAAGCTATAGACTTTTCTCTCTGCTACCCTCAGGCAGACGGTTCCGCAGCATTCGGTCACGCACCAGCCGACTGAAGGAAAGTTTCTTCCCTCAGACTATCAGGCTGATGAACACTTAACACACCCCACACAAACTCTCCCATACCCCACACCATAAAGATGTAGCATGCACTGCACTTTAACCAATCCATACTTAAACAATACTGCCTACAACTATGTGTACACCTATCCATCGTACGCATCACTGTCACATTGCCAAATTTACACTGTTTTGTTTCTTTTTTGTGAGTATGTTGTTGTATTTTGCACTGTCTGTATTTTACACTGTCACTGTATTTTGCACTGTCTGTATTTTGCACTGTCTGTATTTTGCACTGTTGTTGTATTTGCACTGTCTGTATTTTGCACTGTTGTTGTATTTGCACTGTCTGTTTTTTGCACTGTTGTTGTATTTGCACTATCTGTATTTTTCACTGTCTGGAGCCAGCACCTAAGCTTTTCACTCATCATAGCACACGTGCTGCTGATGATGTGACAATAAAAGTGATTTGATTTGATTAACATTAATATTTAGATTTTCTTTAAACAATGATTTTGAATAATAGAAGATGCTCATTTTAGAAGAGGTATATTAATGCTTTATTCAACGTCAGTATATCTTTAACATTGAACAAGGAAGAAAAATGTTGAAGGTTTTTGAAAATCCAGTCATTTGTTTGTTTTCCTTCCAGGCAAACTTCCTAAATTATGATTCTGTTTACCTGGCCAAGTTTGGTGAAGTTGACCATTATGTATTAAAACCACTTATTTTTGTGTGCGATATCAAATACACTAAAATGTCTTATCAAAAAATGATTGCAGTTGATTTTCTGAGGAAATAACAGCTGCATTTGCACCATGTCATAATTACCATAATTTCAATGTGGCAACACAGAATTATGATTTTCTGGCTAAATATATAGCATCTAAAAGTGTAGTGGTACAACTTGTAGCTCTGAGAAAATCTCCATTTGTAAGCTGTAATTACAAGCTTTATGTGGATGTGAAAGCTTTTTACTAGCTATAATCTCACAATTATCATAATTACAATGTAGAGTTAATGCATTTCTTATTTCAGACTTTCAGACTTTAACATGTCAAACTTAATTGAAAGGGGTAAATGGCATTTTTGTCTAATTTATTAAACTTACTGGGGATTTCTTAGTGAAAACAACAGGTTTCGTGGCAACAGGGATGGAGTTCCATGTGCAGTGTTTTTTTAAGTGAATGGTCAGCAGGCAGAGGTCAAAATTGGAACAAAACTTTAACAGCAAAGGCAATCCAAAAGAGTGATCCAAGAGACAGGCAAAAATCAGGACAGGCAGAAAACTATTCCAATCTAAAAAACAATACAAGAATCAAAACCCAGACAGAGCAAAACATGGAAGCAAGAACATGGAGGAGGAAACAATACTGAGCAAAGAATGAGTGTTGCTGTGTCCCAATTCACATACATATACTACACCCTAAAAGTATGTACTTTTTTTGTAAAGGAAAAGTTCATACTTTTCAGTGTGTAACAGAAGAGTATAGCTGCATCCCAATTCACAAACCTACAGTATACTACACCCTAAACATATGTACTTTTTGTGTAAAGGAGAAGTATATACTTTTGAGTGTATTACAGAAGAGTATGCAAGCTTAAGGGCATACTACTTCCTCATTAACAGTTAGTTGTGTTGCTTATGAGCCCTGTCAATCTTCCACACATTATCCACATTTCTGTGGTATTTATATTCCTTCCTTATTAGAGAGGCAGCAGCAGGTTAATCTGCCATTCACAAGTCTTTCATGCAGAGAAATCTCCTCAGGTCTTTGGATAATTATGCATTCAGACGTAAATGTCCAAACATGTCTTTTTACAAGTTCAGTTTTGTTGTTGCAGATGAAATATAACACAGAAATGCATTTAAATATGTTCAAGTTGGCAAACAACTTTACCAAAACCTCTCTACTTGATGGATGGTCTCACATATCTGCCATGTTTGTAGTTTGTTTACACTTTTTACTCGAGTTTGTAGTACTAATTAAATTCATGCCCAACGTGCAATGTATTGTGGGCAATGTTAGCTGTTAAAGTATGGACGCATCTACACTTTTTACAGGAAATAGTAAACCATCCGGGAACCGTTGGCATACTCTTTGTACAAACATACTATGGTTTGGGATATACTAATTATATTTTTTAATACTATTTAGGATGGATAGTATGCGAATAGGGACGCAGCATGTGTCTGTAGTGCTTAAATAGTCTAAGTAATAAGTAAAGATGATCTGCAGCTGTGTCTGTACACTCAAGTGGTGATTTAGAACTGATGTGTGAGTGCTGGGAATGATGGGATTTGTAGTTCGGTAAAGTGGCAGATGTTTAGTTCTCCAGTGATCTGACACTGGTTTAGTCTTTTATGATTTTAAAAGTGCGTAGAGATGGCAGCATAGTTAAACAATCCTTTTTTTTTTCACACAGATCTGTAAAAACAATACAGAATTGCTGTTTTATACATGTGAGGCCTGTAATTGGTGATGCAACTTTGTAAAAAAAAAAAGAAAAGAAAATAACTAAATGAAAATTGGGCTGGGCAAAATAAGTCCCATATCCCACCATTGTTGTTTTTGGTTGTCAAGGACTTCCTAATTCTAATGCTCAGGTCTTGAGTGGGTTGCAGAGGGTATTCGTGATGTAAAACTTATTTTGAAAGATTTGTTTGATGCAAATGCAGTCTCACACTGGATTTCACTTAATACATTTTATGAATTTTTTTCATAAAGTTGACATTAGAGTAAATTGAAAACAAATTAACAAATTATTTTTTTATTTGAATCAAGTGACTTTTTTTAACTTACAGCAGTTAGACTAACCTAAAACATTATTTTTTATTTATACACATTTAAACTTAAAGTTGAAACCTGATACTTCAAAAATACAATATGTTGAAATAAATCTTCAATGTTCTGACCATTATTGTAAAAATATTTTACATTATTGTAAAATACATTCACAGATTTTTATTTAATAATGAGTCTTGAGTTATAATTATAAGTATAATTATCCCATAATGCTTTTGAATATATTTTATATTACTTAATTCTAAAATAGTATTAAACTTACAATTATACTGAATGTACTTAAATATAAAATAGTATATGTATGACCACCTTCACTTTGTAAATAATGCATGGAACATTATTTACGCAATAATGTACACAATACATTACACAATACATTGATTTCTCTAGGAAGCGTCTATATTTGATATAACAAACTTCTTGAGCTGATGATAGTATCGTGTGTGTGATTATCGAAGTGTCCTCAACGTCTGATCCTTTCAGAAAAGAAAATGACAAATGCGAGAGTGAAGCGCAAAAAAAAAGAAGTCCGACAAAACACAGGAGCAAATTGTTTCAGCAACCTGAATCATGAACAAACTGCCATATTTATCATCACCTTTTGGACCATTATGAACTCGGAATGACGGAATTACTCTCTAACAGGGGCTACATGTGCTGGTGAAGATTACAGACACAGATGAGAGGTTTGCTCTGACTGTGGGCTATGTTGCGTGTTGATTTTGAACTCAAATAAGGACTAAATGAATGTTGTGTGTAGTTTATCTGTAATTGGTAACATATCAGAGACTGTAAGGGTCTGTATGTGCTCATATGTTCATTTATTTAATTTATATAATTGCAGACGTTACAGTAGGCTATTTCGCACTTTCAAATCGTCATTGATCTGCAGTTATAATCAAATTATGTTCATAGAAAAGTTAGAAATAACATTTATAAACCAGTATTAATATGTTTAAACCATCTGTTTTGTGAGAAGTGCTTCTCATATGATTAGTGAACGACCTGTACAGCTTTACTGTAGACATTTATTTGAGTGACGTACACCACGCCCAAAAGGGTACCCTTGGTAGTGGAAATGCAAGCCATATAAAGGTGACCCGTACCATACTGTACCAGTCAGTGGAATTGAGGCACAACACAATCCTTTCATGTTGTCCCAAAGAAAAACAATTAAGTTAACTTATTGTTTACAAATATAATGTAAATAATTGGATTGAGGATAAAACGAATACATTGTCTAAATAAATTACAATAATTGTGTTGTTTTAGCTCATTTTAAACAACTACAGTTTGAAAAAGCAGCAATATATATATATATATATATGTGTGTGTACATTAATCTAGATCAAGAGTTCCCAAACCATTCAGCCTATGACCCCCAAAATAACACTGCCAGTGACTCACGACCTCCAAATCTTCTGAGGTGGTTATAAATATACAAACATTGCATGCAACAGTGCATAAACACCAATAGGCCAAAGTCTATTCTTCTTTTATTTATTTATTTTTTATATATGTGAGTGGTAAAGGTGTCAGAAACTTTAACCTGGTGCCATAAAATCAATCTGCTGCATCTGACACTATTGTTACGTCTTTAATATACTGTAATCATTTCTGGGGTCACAATAAAATGGAAAATAAAATAGAAAGGCTGTTTTTTATGTAATTATTAATAACTATTATTTAAAATTTCTTATAATTTATTAAAAAGAAAAAAAAAGAAAATCACCAAGCAAATCCCCTTATCGTCCCCACCCCCTCTTTAGGAACCACTGATCTAGATTTTCTTTTTTTAACTGTAGTGCTCTGTGGATGTGCTTTCTGAGGCTCAACAGGATCACATCTGAACCCTTGTACCCCATAACAAACCCTAGGAAATGAAACAGCTCGTAAAGAAATGCTCAGAAATCACCTAAAGAACTTAAACATCACCAGGAGCAAAATAAATATTAGGAACAAGCTACTTGTAGAGTGAAACGCAGACAGATGTTGGAAATGGAGGATCCCACGGTAAAGATAAACACAGACAGCCGTGCCAGAGCTTCACGACGCCACGACTGGCAGCACTTCCATAGATTTCGCTGATTGTTAGTTGATTGCTGAGGTGCGTTTGTGTTTAAAACAGAAGCAAGATTACTGCTGCGCCCAATGAACGGTGGAGAAACAGATCTGTGTGAGGAGAAAAAAAGCATTTATGTGACTGCATTTTGAACGTACATTTCACGTGCAAGTCAGTTTTTGAAAAGAATAACATCATAGTCTCTGCGTAAACTAAACTAAGCGTAAAAGTTATTTTCATGAAAATAATATACTGAGTATGTGATTAATCAAAACAACTGTGGTGTATTAGCAGCGAATGTGCACAGCGTGTACTAGGATACTCAATAAACATAAATTAAGTTTAGTTTTGTTGGCAGTCGTTATACCTTTGTGTTTTTTAGTTGCAGCAACATTTATTGATTCAACTTCCAAGACAAAGACACTTAAGGCTGATTTATGCTTCTGCATCAATCGCGCGCATATGGTCCGGTGCAGCCTTTGCGTGATCACATAGCCCTCGTCGACGCTAATTCGCACCTCTCAAAAAATTTAACTACATATCGCAATGACGCATAGCGCAAGTTCTGTGTTTGATCGGCTTGGTAGCACCCGATGGAGTGAGTGTTTACAAGTGTCGACTCCTGAGAGAGGCTCCAGATGTAAACTTTTGTTTTGTGTTTACCATGTGATTATTGTTGTTGCACATCCGCTGGTTTCCTTCTCTGAATGAGAGCATTTTTAGCTACTTGTCCATTAAGGTGGCATTCAGAAAAAAACAAAACATCTGCAAAGAAAGTCGATACAGTTCAACATTAGAATCTTCTGCCAGCTGGCGTTTCGTAAGTGTTATTGCAGAGCAATAATAACAGCACACAGAAACATAAATGCACAACTACGCGAAAAGCATATGCCATGGGTCATGTATAAATCAGCCTTTAACATTTCTTGTTGTATGGACAATTTATAGAAATGTAATTCTGTCTGTTTAATACAATGTTGAAATAAATAAATTATAAAAACATGTTTTACTGTGTAGTGATTCTTTCCAAAATGACATTGGCATTATTTTGTGCAAACCATAACATTTCTTTATGAAAACAAAGTTAAAAAGAACAGCATTAATTTACATTTTAAATGTGGTATAGATTGGAAGTTGTTTTATATAGCTTGACCTCACGAGGAAATGTAACTATTTCACCCCTTGTCAAATTATTGGCTAATTCGTAGTTTAGTTTTACGAAAAAGTAAGATTTTTAAAAGGAGGCATGGCACCTCTCCACCTTTAAACCCAATCGTCACTGGGGAATGAGTAAATCAATTGTACAAATGAAATTTTATAACTTCATATGAATTAGCCACTATACTAACTACGAATTGCCGTGCACTCAAAAATGACTTTTGCTGATTGTTCAAACTACATATATAATATGAATTGAACCAACACAATTCTTTTTAAGGGACAACTTAATTGTTTATGTTCAATTCATCTAAATTTGTACAAATGATTACCTTAACTTTACCAATTTGTGTTAACATGAAGGAATTTTGTGGAACCCAGCATTTTTTACAGTGTGCATAGTCTATACAGTAATTAAACAATGAGAGTTTAATGCATGTAAATGACAAGACAGTGAGCCTCATGCTGCGTTCACACCAGACGCGGAAGGAGCGTCAAGCGCGAGTGATTTAAATGTTAAGTCAATGCAAAGGCGCGAATAGATATCCTGCGGCGCGATACCCGAGAATGGTGCGGCGTAAATTGAGCGTTTTGCGCGGTTGACCGCAGACTGAATCTGAACTTTTGCGGTCATTCGCGCCACGTTAACCAATCAGGAGCTTGCTATTGTTGGGGGCATAATTGTGTCGTAGCACCTGTTATTAGTGTCCCGGGGGAAATCCTCCAGCCGACACCGACAACAGTTCAGCAAACTGGGCTCGGCTCAGTCAGAAGCACCGCTGAAAGCCTCCGTCATCCAGGTCAAGTTTATGAGCTCACAGAGCTGGGTGCACCTCTGAATGTATCTAGTGGACTCGGACACTGCTCCAAACGTATCAACGCTGTTTTTCAGCCTTCATAAAAGCACATAAACACAGTTATTTTCTCAATAAAATCCATGTTAGCCATTTAGCAACGAAGCTACAGTCACCGGGCAGACAGAAGCTTTGCCCATGACGCGAATCCATGTCTATTTTGAAGTGAATTTAACGCGCGAATTAAGCGGAGTGTGACGCGCGAATGAAGCGAGTAAACTCAAATGTTAAGGTGTCTATTTACACGCGAATAGCGCAATTTATCCGCACGTTCCGCGTCTGGTGTGAACGCAGCATCAGACATCATTATTTCCTCCATGTATAAATCTTGTTTTAACAAAAGACCAAAGAACAATAGGTGAATCAGAACATGACACCAACTGTTATGTAACACTCGGGATCATTAATATTCTTGCGCACATTAACATTTGATTGGCCACAACATTTGCTATAGTGGGATTACAACCATGATTAGAAATGTGTATTTAGTACATCACACTGTGTGAACAACAGAACTGACTGGAAAACCATAGCAGAGCTCATTAGCTATGTTTCCATGCAATGATGCAATTTAAATTCATGCACAGATGATTTGGAATTTATGAACTGGAATATCTTATAAAACATTTGCGAATAAAGCAGCATTTCCAACTAATGAGTCAAAGAGAACAAAATGGTCACTTCCTAATTAACTGGAGCCAAATCTCAAAAGTAAAAATGGAGTTTGCTGTGGTAAGAGAAACTGTCAAATTTTTCTTTATTTAATAAATGACTTGCACGGCAGATGACAATGCTGACATACAATGAATGTATGGTGGTGTTTGAAGACGCGGTGCACAGAGGCTCTTGACTGTTCTGGAGGTAATTAATAATATAACAGCACTAATACTGAAATGGTTAAGGTGTTTTAGAATGACCAAAACAACATTTTAGATGTTTTACATTGTGCTCAACCTGCTGCTTTGTCAATTCAAACACATTTTTACCATTACATGATCTCTTATAACCAAATCACATGACTGGTTTTATTGCGCATACTGGAATTTGTTTGGTAAAAGTGTTTCCATCGTAGTTTATGCGATGTACATCTTTTCTTATCAAATAAAAAACATCATCCTATCCTAAGTTTAAAATGTTTTTTTATGCATATTTCAAAATTTATGCGCAACAGTTTTTTATGCGTATATCCAGAATGGGCACAAAAGTAGGTAGATGGAAACATAGCTAATATTCATGACCTTTCCAGATGAGGTAAAAGTTTTTGTTTAAGTTTTACATTCTAGGGGTAAATCAAAGGGTTCTAAATGGGCTTGTAAACAGTTTCTGGGGATTTTTTTTGCTCTTACCTAAGCCACACAACTTTTATGAGAGTTTCCGAAACAATTAAAACGTCTTTTATCAATGCAAGTCAACATTATAATTGTCTTGGTAAGAAAAAGGTTTTTAGTTTTTCACTTTTTTAATATCAAACTGGAGAAAATCACATTTCAAAATATATTAAACATCATTTTTTTTATTGCAGTGTATCTTTCTTTTATACTGTAAGTTGATTAGAAATGTGTATTCGCAATCAGGGTTCAAGGCTAAGGATTTTTTCTACTGGCCTGATCGGGCCAGTGGTTCAGACTTTTACTTGCCCTGCCAATATTTTCATACCACAAACATCTTTGTTTTGAAGAATCTCCCCCTTTCACCCCTACTCCTCCTCCTTTTCTAGACGAATGGCATGGTGTCCCAGTGATTAGCACTCTTGCCCCACAGCAAGAACATCTTGGTTCTGGCCATTAACAAAACCAGCAGACGTTTCTGTGCAGATTTTGCACGTTCTCCCCGTGCGTGTGTGGATTTCCCCCGGGTCCCCCGGTTTCTTTCCACCATCCAAAAACAGGCATCTCAAGTTAATTGACTAATCCAAATTAGCACCATAGACAGGCACTTAGCGGGTAGCCATCTCTTAATAGCAATATCTATATGTTCATTAGCTTCTACAGTAGGGAAGTTCTCGAGTTCGCCCTGAGCTCAAACTCCCCTCTCGCCTTGCAACAGGAGGGAGCCCCGGGCTTGAGGATTTTTCGAGCTCAGGTCTCTCTCTCGGGACAGCATGCCAAACAAGCTTTATAATCAATCATCAGCTAAGTGTATAACTGAAATAATAAATACAAAAAAGAATAATATTACAGAAAGTTAACTCAACATTTGGGTTTGACTATAATTTACCAAAGTTTGTATTTCTTTACCAACTCAGCATTTCTTTAGTGAATGAATTGCATTTTGAATGTGTGTCAGAATAGCTTTCATAGAAGCAAGCATCCCACTACAGACACAGTGAATACTGGCATGTGTAAAAGCTTAACAGGAGGAGGACGGAACAAGAATCAATCAACATTCAGATGTTTACAACAAGTGCTCGCTCCGCATTATTCCTAAGTTGCGAGTGCTATTAGAGCTGCTGATTAATAGTGGTTTATTTTGTTAACAGTTCAAAACACATGTGGAAGCGATCAGAGGAGCTTCAAAATAGCGTCTTTATTCTAGAAAGCCTGACAGATAGAGGTGAACAAAGACATCTATTGTGGCCGATCAACAGCTGGGTGTTGTATTAGCACAGCTGAAGCCTGCTTTAGTTATCTGTCTAAGCAGAGCAAGCCTCTGTGTTTAATTTGTGACACGAATGGTTAGACCAGGGTTAAAAGTGTGAGTTTTTGAACTGGTTTATCCTTTCTCTTTTTCTAGAGCATGCCTTTTGGTTTGTTCTCTTGTGTTTTACTTGCATACCTTACGGGAATGGCATTGGACAAATGTTGTGTGAAGTGTTTTTGTGATGCTTTAAAGGTGTTGACACTTCTGTCAGACCCAGTTCAAGTAAATGTCATCTTAATTCAGTATCAGCCGTCAGATAAGATGATTCTGGCTATACACTACCTTACAAAAGTATTTTGGTGATCCCAGTTGTAAGAGCAACAAATATTAAGTTGACTTCTAGTCAATCCTTTAGAAAAGTGGCAGAAGGTATATTTTTACCATGAATAATCTGTTGAACTGCATCCCAATTGTCACAAATACTGCAGAAGACCTATTGGAACCCGCATGGACCCAAGATTCTCACAGAAATCAGTCAAGTTTGGTGAAGGAAAAATCATGGTTTGGGGTAACATTCAGTATCAGGATGTACGAAAGATCTGCAGAGTGGATGGCAACATCAACAGCCTGAGGTATCAGGACATTTGTGCTGCCCATTACATTATAATCCACAGGAGAGGGCAAATTCTTCAGCAGGACAGCGCTCCTTCTCATACTTCAGCCTCCACATCAAAGTTCCTGAAAGCAAAGAAGGTCAAGGTGCTCCAATATTGGCCAGCCCAGTCACCAGAATGAACATTATTGAGCATGTCTGGGGTAAGATGGAGGAGGCATTGAAGATGAATCCAAAGAATCTTGATAAACTCTGGGAGTCCTGCAAGAACACTTTCTTTGCCATTTCAGATGACTTAAAGTTATTTGAGTCATTGAAGAGATGTATTGATGCAGTCATCCAAGCTCATGGGAGTCATACACAATAATAATTATTTTTCCACTTCACCATGACTTTAAATTCTATACTGGACATTATTTCTGTTAAGAGACAAGAATTTTGTCTAAGCAAAGTCAGACCTTACTGTCCTAATTAAATAATAAAAAAATGAAGGCATGATTGTTTAATTTTGGTAAAATAAGCGTAATCTAGAGGCCTTTGCCTTTCATATAAGCCACTTCTGATATCTAATGATCAAATGAAGTCAAGTTATTATTTGTTGTTCCTAAAACTTGCATAGTATATGCCAGTGTCATTATTTTGATGCTATTTTCATTTATGTTTAAGTAAAATGTGTCTTACCTCAGAAAAAAAAACTGCTTTCCTGTAACAAAGAGCTCATAGTGACGCTATTTAAATGTATATGCAAATGCAGCTGTATCACTTCATTATTACTAGAGCGCAGAAAGAAAATTACAAGTATGCAACTTCACAGATATGCTGTACATCAAGAATTTTACACAAATTTCCAGTGCATTACAGAACTGTTACCACCGTGTTAAAATTGCCATTATTTTAATTGTAAAGAAGGTTCCTGGTTTGAGCCCTGGCTAGGTCAGTTGACGTTTCTGTGTGGAGTTTGTATGTTCTCCTGTGTTTGTGTGGGTTTCCTCCGGGTGCTCAGGTTTCCCCCACAGTCCAAAGATTTGCGGTACAGGTGAATTGAACAAGCTTAATTGGCCGTAGTCTATTTGAGCGTGTGAGCTGGCTAAGTTGCTGGTTCATTACGCTGTGGCAACTCCTGATTAATAAGGGGACTAAGCCGAAAAGAAATGAATGAATATAATATTATAGTCTGAAAGTACCAGTTTGCAACATCAATCAGCAATAATGGCCATTTGTTTTTATTTATTTATTTATTTATTTATTTATTTTTGCAAAAAAATCAATGGAAGTGAAAGAGCCGGAAGTCACAAGCCATTACAGTTCCAATTACTGCATATGCGTTTACATGAAAGAATAAGATCAATAAAAGAGTGTGTTTCTCAACTAGTTCCTCCTTTTGTTTTCCTAGCATGGCAATTGTGAAAAGCATTGAACGGATGTTGTGAACTGAAGGTGCTTATCTCTTTGTCTTCTCCTCTTGTTCATGTGCCTTTTTTTAATGTTTGCATGTGCTCTCATCTCACGTTTATGATTTGCCACACCCTCCGACATGCAGTCTGGAGCTAATTAAAAGTTCTCCAAGTTGTTATGAGTTTGAGAAATTGAGAGAGTGGCTTTTTGATAGCAGATGTGGCTCAGCGGCTGCTGTGATGCGTGTGGCCTTCTCTCTCTCTCTGTTCCTCTTGAGTCGAGAGGCAAACAATCAACAACACTCTCCATCAGCACTGAGACCACAGAGGAGAAACAGAGGGAAGTGGAACAAATAGGACATGGAGATTGGAAAGAAGAGGATTTAGGAAAGAGACAAAGAGGGAAGTCAAATGAAGAGGGGAGAAATAAAGGCAGGAAGGAAGGAACAATGGAAAGAAAGAAAGAAAGAAAGAAAGAAAGAAAGAAAGAAAGAAAGAGAGAAAGAAAGAAAGAAAGAAAGAAAGAAAGAAAGAAAGGAGAAGAAAAAACATATTAGGAAAAGGATTTTGAAAGGCAAGCGACTGGGATGGATTATGGAAACAGTGGACAGTGAAAAGATAAAGGCATTAAACAAAGGGAAATGAAAGGGAAGAGGAAAAAAATTAATAAAGAAAGGGAGAAGACATGGATGAATATGAGAAGAGATTTCAAAAGTAAAGGGATTGAGGAAAGAGAAAAAGGAAGAGAATGAGAAAACGTGAAAAGGTGGAGGATTTTGAAAGGCAAGGAACTAGGGAAGGATAATGGAATAATGGAAGTAGTGTTATAAATAAATAAATATATATATATAATGGAAAATATAAAGAAAATAATGAAAAACAAAAAAGGGAAATGAAAGTGAAGAGAGAATGGAATTAAAGTAATGGAGAAAATATGAAGAAATAAGAGCGGAGATTTCGAAAGAGAAAGGATTGAGGAGAAAGAAAGAGAAAGAAAGACATGAATGAAAAAACATGGGAAAAGGAGGATTTTGAAAGGCAAGAGACTGGGGAAGGATAATGGAAAGAGTGGAGTGAGAAAATATACAGATAAACATTAAGAAATTAAACAAAAAAGAGGAAATGAAGGGACGAGGAAGGAAATAAAGTAAGGGAGAAGACATGGAGGAACAATAGCAGAGGTTTTTAAAAGAGAAAGGAAGGAAAAAAATCAATAAATTAAACAAGATGGGCAGAGGAAGAACATTTAAAAACACTGAGAAATA
Source organism: Danio tinwini (assembly GCA_903798205.1). NCBI lineage: Eukaryota > Metazoa > Chordata > Actinopteri > Cypriniformes > Danionidae > Danio > Danio tinwini. The sequence goes on from CAIGQZ010000379.1 coordinate 24,529,746, forward strand.
TGAGTAGAAAGAAAGAAAGAAAGAAAGAAAGAAAGAAGAAAGAAAGAAAGAAAGAAAGAAAGAAGAAAGAAAGAAAGAAAGAAAGAAAGAAAGAAAGAAAGAAAGAAAGAAAGAAAGAAAGAGAAAGACATAAAATGGTTAAGTAAAAGACAAAGACATGTCTGAAATAAATGAAATGAGAAAGAAAACATCAGTAAAAATGTTATAAAAGGAAAGGAAAGAGACAAAGAGGGAAGTCAAATAAAGAGGAGAGACAAAGGCCGTGAAGTAGAAAGAAAGAAAGAAAGAAAGAAAGAAAGAAAGAAAGAAAGAAAGAAAGAAAGAGAAAACATGGGAAAAGGATTTTGAAAGGTAAGCGACTGGGAAAGATAATGGAAATAGTGGACAGTAAAAAGATAAAGACATTAAACAAAGGAAAATGAAAGTGAAGAGGAAGAAAATTAATAAAGAAAGGGAGAAGACATGGATGAATAAGAGAAGAGTTAGAAAGGGAAAGGATTGAAGAGAAAGAAAGACAAGAATGAGAAAACATGGGAAACGGGGGATTTTGAAAGGCAAGGGACTGCAGAAGGATAATGGAAACAGTGGAGAGAGAAAAGATACAGATAAAAATAAAGAAATTAAACAAAATAAGGGGAAATGAAAGGGATGAGGAAGGAAATTATTAAAGAAAAGGTGAAGACGTGGAGAAATATGCCGTCAGCTTGCTCTTTGCAACCCTCACATGGTCGCCCACTGAAGCTAAGCAGTGCTGTGCCCGGTCAGTACCTGGATAGGAGACCACATGGGAAAGCTCAACCTACAGTCTGTGTGGGTCTTAACACCCCAGTATAGTGAAGGGCACTCTATACCGATCAGTGAGTGTGTCTTTCCGATGAGACGTCAAACGGAGGACATTAAAAATCCCAGGATGTCCTTTGAAAAAGAGTAGGGGTTTAACCCTGGCATCCTGGCCAAATTTGCCGACTGGCCTCTATTCATCATGGCCTCCTAACCATTCCCATATCATAATTGGCTTCATCACTCTGTCTCCTGGTGTGTGGTGTGACGCAATATGGCTGTTGTTGGGACATTCAGGTGTGGATGTTGCACACTGGTGGTGAATAAGGAGACCCCCCCCCACCTCATTATTTGTTTTGTGCTTTTTTTCAATATCTTTTCACTTCCTACATGTACCCATTCGTGTGTTCATTTTCTGTTTTTATGTCCAGAAAAGTGCTATATAAATGTAAGGAATTACTATTATTGTAATTAAAAGCAGAAGCTTTGAAAGGGAAAGGAAGTAGTAAGGATGGAAGGAAGCAATAAATTAAGCAAGAGATGGGAAGGGAAGAGGAACAAAATGAACAAAGATTGAATTAAAACAATGAGAAATATGAGTAGAGATTAAAAAAAGAACAAGAAAGAAAGAAGAAACAAATGAATAGAAAGAAAATAAAGTAAATAAAAGCAAAAGGGTTAAGCAAAAGACAAAAGAAAGGTCTGAAATAAAAAAGAGAAAACACATCAGTAAAATGTTATAAAAGGAAAGAATGAAACGAAAGGCCAGTAGAAAGTAGAAAGAAAAAGAAAGAAACAAGAGAGACAGGTGAAATGTACATTAATGAACTATATGTAGTAATACAGTACTAATAAAGCAAGTATGAATTGAATTGAAATTGAAACAATTCAGATAGGGATGAGATGAAAACAGAAAATGAACACATGAATGGGTACATGTAGGAAGTGAAAAGATATTGAAAGGAAGGCAAAAGGAAAGCAAATGAAAAAGGAGGTTATTGAGGAAAGAGGAAGTAAAAAGGGAGTAAAAACATAAGAAAGAAGTGAATAGAAAGGACAAGTAAAACAGGGAGGAAATTAAATTAAAAATAAAGGTAAGGAAAAAAGATAAGAGCAGGAAGCAATTATTGAGTAAAGGAGAAAAGACCGGGGTACTGTCGAAAGAAAGAAGGAAAATCGAGGAAGTGAAAGGAAAATGAAAGAAAATGGAGTGATAGAAGCAGAAATGACAAGGAAAGCAAATACAATACAATGAAGTCAAATAAAAAAAAACAAAACAAAGAAAAGGCTTTAAAGAGGAAGGCATAAAAGGAAATGAAAAACAGACGAGGAAAGAGACAACAAGGAAATTGTGGTGTTTGAGTGTGTTTAGGACACGTAAAGTGTGTGTGTGCATGTGTCTATCGACAGGCAGATTTTTCCACTCTGTCACAAACGCTGATTAGAATCTGGCCATGGAGGCGTTGCAGAAACACTCTGATGTGAGATAATAGAGACAGAGGAAACCAGTGTGCATTTGAATGACATACACACACATCTAATAAAAAATGTAGAAGCGTCACTGTTGTATGACACTCGCACAACAATGATGCTTCTACATATTTCATTAGACGATGCGACTGAAGGCAGTTTTGCACTCCTGAGAAAACTAAAATGAAATTCTGTGAAAATAAATGAAAGGGGATGATGGCCAGCTGTCATGCTTAAAAAGATGACAAAACACTATAAAAGTAGTTCATGCAGCTCAGTATACATCCTAGTAATGAAAATTCTGTCCTTTACTCATCCTGCACATGTTTTAAAACTGTTTGAGTTTGTTTCTTCTGCAGAAAGTAGTTAAAAACACATATTTCCATTGGAGAGCATTTGGAAAGTATTTAAAGTGTTACAATTTCACAGGAGGCCTACAATGTTTCTCTTTAACCCTTTAAGGTGCACTCCGTGATGCATTGGATAATATACTGATTATATAACTCTGATAAATAGTAATAAGCAATTAAAATAATAATGATAACCTATGGATGAAAGGCCGACCAGATGGTTACGATGCCTAAAAAAAAGTAATAATGATGATAATAGGGGTGGCACGGTGGCTCAGTGATTAGCACTGTCACCTCACAGCTAGAATGTCTCTGGTTCGAGTCCCGGGTGGGTCAGTTGGCATTTCTGTGTGGAGTTTGCATGTTCTCCTTGTGTTTGCGTAGGTTTCCTCCGGGTGCTCTGGTTTACCCCACAGTCTAAAGACGTGCTATACAATCACTGGACACTTTATTAGGTACACCTTACTAGTACCGGGTTTGACCCCCTTTTGCCTTCAGAACTGCCTTAATCCTTCGTGGCATAGATTCAACAAGGTACTGGAAAAATTCCTCAGAGATTTTGGTCCATGTTTACATGATAGCATCACGCAGTTGCTGCAGATTTGTCGGCTGCACATCCATTATGGGAATCTCCCGTTCCACAACATCCCAAAGGGGCTCTATTGGATTGAGTACTGTGAACTCATTGTTATGTTCAAGAAACCAGTTTGAGATGATTCGCGCTTTATGACATGGCACATTATCCTGCTGGAAGTAGCCATCAGAAGATGGGTACACTGTGCTCATAAAGTATCCCCCACACCATTACACCACCACCACCAGCCTGAACCATTAATACATGCAGGATGGATCCATGTTTTCATGTCGTTGATGGCAAATTCTGACCCTACCATGCGAATGTTGCAGCAGAAATCAAAACTCATCAGACCAGGCAACGTTTTTCCAGTCTTCTATTGGTTAATTTTGGCGAGCCTGTGCGAATTGTAGCCTTGGTTTCCTGTTCTTATGTGACAGGAGTGGCACCCGGTGTGGTCTTCTGCTGCTGTAGCCCATCCACCTCAAGGTTGGATGTGTTGTGCTTTCAGTGATGCTCTTCTGCATAACTCTGTTGTAACGAGTGGTTATATGAGTTACTGTTGCCTTTCTATGAGCACAAACAAGTCTGACTATTCTCCTCTGGCATCAACAATGCATTTGCGCCCACAGAACTGCCGCTCACTGGATATTTTCTCTTTTTCAGACCATTCTCTGTAAACCCTAGAGATTGTTGTGCGTGAAAATCCCAGTTGATCATCAGTTTCTGAAATACTCAGACCAGCCCGTCTGGCAACAACAACCGTGTCATGTTCAAAGTCACTTAAATCTCCTTTCTTCCCCATTCTGATGCTCGGTTTGAGCTGCAGCAGATCGTCTTGACCATGTCTACATGCCTAAATGCATTGAGTTGCTGCCATGTGATTGGCAGATTAAAAATATATGCGTTAACGAGCAGTTGGACAGGTGTACTTAATAAAGTGGGTGGTGAGTGTAGGTGAATTGGGTTAACTAAATTGGCAAGTAATGGGTTGCAGCTGGAAGGGCATCCGATACATAAAACGTATGCTGGAATAGTTCGTGGTCACAGAATAGTCACTTGCAAGCAAGAAAAGCCCTTTATATAAATGCTAGTGTGGAGGAAAACTAAACAACAGATTCAACTTTTTGTTTTAATTTTTTACTTTATTTTCCCGGAAAAAAAGTTTTCCTCACCCTTTCTTCTGTTTTTGCCTTCACCAGGGTTGTAATATCAGCAGTCAACACACACTGTGTCCTCGAGCGCTGTTAGTGTGTATGTGCGTGCATGTGTGTGTGTGTGTGTGTAAGGGGTTTTGAGGTCTGTTGCAGCCTCAGGTCATTGCATTACTGCAAGCCCCATTCAACTCTCTATACAAGATTTTTTTTCTTAGACTTTTTTTATTTCTCAACTTTTATTTCTCAACTCTCTCTCTCTCTCTCTCTCTCTCTCTCTCTCTCTCTCTCTCTCTCTCTCTCTCTCTCTTTCTCCTGTCCCAGCTAAAATCCTACATTTCACTTTACTGCAGCCACTTTGATATTGTCTTTGCTCTCATCCCCCTTTTCTCCACTTCACATTTCGTATTCTGTTTATTCTTTAGCTCTCTTGCTCTCTCTCTCTCTCTCTCTCGCACACTCTCTTTTTCTCTCTCAGAAAGATAAAATGGTCAATGCACATTTCACAGAGGAGGACAAAAAATAAGGCACAACCTTTTTTTTTTACTTTTTAAACAAATCGTCAACAAATGGACAATGCTTGACCTTCAGAAAATACTGAACATCAGCCGCAAGATGTCCTGCCAACTTCTGTGTGGACTATTGGAACTTCTAGTTTTTCATCAGTTGTTTTACTATATTTTTATACTTTAAAAGCATACTCCACAGTTTTTTGGAAAAAGCCTCGTCTTACAACTCCCTTAGAGTATTGCACAGATACTAGTCATAAATTGTAAAAATTAGACACAAAACATTGTTCTGAGCCATTATATTAGACTTTATTTAAAGCAACATCTCTTTAGAATATAAGCTCATTTTACAATTAATCTAGAGTTTTACAGTCAAGTCTTACCATTTTTTAAGGCATTCAGCTGAGTTTTGCGTCTGGCGGTAGCACTTTTAGCTTAGCTTTTAAGCTAAAAGCTTAGCAGATATAATTGAATCGGATTAGACCATTAGCATTTCACTCAAAAAAAATTGAGTGAGACATTCTCACTCAGTATGTCTGGGAACTATAGTCTCATTTCAGTGAAATAACAAAGTCTCTTTAAAGCAAGTCATTTCACTCGACGGCCATCTTACTTAAAATTCTCCATCAAATTCTCCAAAACTGTTTGCCTAGCTTACGATTTCATTACCTATTTGGAATCTCCATTGAAATTAAACAACAGCTGTCATATAAGTTTCGTTTCTAAACATTCGAATCAAACAGAATCAAAATTTTTTTTTTCAGGTTGCCTAAGCTAATGCACATGCGCACTTGAAAGGATTGAGATCACGACACAAACCTCATTTATGGTAGTTTTACACATTATCATTCACTGAGTAATGTCTCACCCAGTATGCAGCTCTTCTGAAGTAATTCACAACTTGGTCTTGATAGTGAATCTCCTCCAGAATTGACAACGAATCTTTGTTTGCAAGTTTGTGGCATTTAAGTAGTTGCTGTTATGTGATGTGCATTTCAAAGGACGGGCTGTAATAACATACAAATAACAATGCGTAGTTGGTTCATTAAAAAGTGTAGATGTGGATATATTTCTTATGTCTGTAAAGCAAGTATTCGCTGAGATTCCAGTGTGTTTGTTGACCATAAAAACTGTTGTAAAAGCACACGTCTGGTCCGAGGCTGGTCTGGTCGAGTCTATAGAGATCGATGATTGGCTTCTGTACTAGTAGGCGGGGCTTCATTTGCCATATTGACTGTTACACTTTTCCCCATTCACTGTACAAGTGATACGTCTTGTGTATTCTGTAGACTTTGGTATTAATCAAGGAAGTTTGCTGCTGTACCATAGCTGCAGCAGGAATAATGATATTACAATAATATCAGCACTATTTATTTTGTCGCACTATTTATTTATAATGATCTAATCTGATTCAATGATTTATGCTAAACTAAGCTGAAGTGTTCTTGCCAGATCTGTCACTGACAAACAACATTTACTAGTTGTATGCTCTGTGTATTATAAGTAAATATTCTTCTAGTTTCTCTTGCTGTTTTTAGAGTGAACTGTCTTTATGTATTAAAACTGATTTGAAAAGAAAATCAAGTCTATTTTGACCACTTTTTTTTCCAAAAGAATGATTAATTCATTATTATCAATATATATATATATATATATGTATGTATGTATGTATGTATGTATGTATGTATGTATGTATGTATGTATGTATGTATGTATGTATGTATGTATGTATGTACATATATATACATATACATACATATATAACTAATAACAGATGATAACTAATAACAGTTGACAGTATACTTTTAATTCTTTAAGAATAAAAATTGCTAAAATTTTGTTATGTTTTATTCATATATTTTTTACAGTAAGAAATTTATTGGAAGAAAACATTTCTAGATTATTTCCTTAAAATATAAAGGAAAGAGGCTCAGAGTAGATAATTTTTTCAGCAATCTCCTTAGCGTGATGCTAATCTGCGCTGATTGGTCCAATGACCCAGTCTGATGCGTTTGGTGGACTGCGTCCAGCGCGAGACAGAGATAAATACCCAGCATGGCTTATCAACAATTTTGAGGTAACCTAGAGTGCAGAGAGTATGTGTGAACCCAGTGCAGGAGTGCATTAAAGCAATGCTGTTTAACACCATCATATTGCTCTATTCTTAACCATAAGTAAAATTAGTGGCACACATTCAGTATTATTCCACACAGTGGCAGAAGCTGAACTATTTTGAAACTTGACTGCTGCAAGTGTGTAGGAACAGCTGATGGTGGCCATAGCAATGACAAATGGCAGTGGATCGCGAGCCAACAAACGTGTTTAAGTCCGTACACCATGCGTCGCGTTTTCAATGTGGCATTAGACGTGATATGAGAATATATAGATTTAACCAGATACAGTACAACCGGTTACAAGTAACAAAACACAAATAAATAGATCATTTGCAGGCTAGAGAAAACAAGGAGGGAACCATTTTAATCACATCGTCAAACTGCTATAAGTCTACTCTTTTTAGATAAATCAATAGTTTTAAAAACGGTACACTTTCAAATTTAAGTCTCAGCTGGATATTTCACTTCACTTAGAGCTGTGATACACACTGCATGGAAGGTCATTTTCAAAAATCCATAATAGGGCCTCTTTAAACTATTGTTATTGTTTTCAGTATGTTTCATGGGATTGGCAATATGATCTCACTTTCATTCTCACTTTTTTATTTATTTATTTATTTATTTATTTATTTATTTATTTATTTATTTATTTATTTATTTATTTAT
>CAIGQZ010000379.1:24542362-24576011 GCA_903798205.1 Danio tinwini
TTGTTTTCTCTAGCTTGCAAATTATGTATATTTAATTGTCTTTTGTTACTTGTAACCGCTCCACGCGCCATGTACTGTATCTGGTTAACTCTTTATATTCTCAAATCATGTCTAAAACCACGTTGAAAGCGCAACGCGTGCCGCTTTGTTTATTGATTAAAATGCGTTTGTGAGCTCACGATCCACTGCCGTTTGTCGTTACTTCAAAAAAGTTTCAAAATTATTTAGCTTTTGCCACTGTTTATTAATACTGAATATGTGGCATGGTTAAGAATGAAGGAATATGCTGGTGTTAAACTGCATTGCTTTAATGCTCTCCTGCATTGGGCTCTCACATACACTCTGCACTCTGACTACTTCAACAATGTTAATAAGCCGTGGTGGGCATTTGTCTTTGTCTCATGCTGAACGCAGTCGACCAATCACAACAGACTGGGTTATCGGACCAATGAACACAGATTAGCATTGCGCTAAGGAGAGGTTTGGGAACAAATTAATTTGAAGAACGAATCATATGGGAGTCGTTGGGATAATTAGGTAAAACTAAATGCGTATTATAAGACAATGAAAATGTTTTTTGCCCTTGCATGCATATCAGCCTGTTGTCGGAGACCCCCAAAACCAAAATAGGACCTTTTTAATGTTTAATAGGGGCTCTTTAAACAATTTATTCTGTTCAGCTCAAAGCCATTTCTTCTGCTGTGTGACTGTTGAATTTCTTTTCACTTTAGAAAAAATAAATAAATAGCACAACTCACTCTACAAATTGTATTTTGTCAAGAACACCATTTTAACTAAATTCAGGATCTTGATCAGTGTCAATTGTTTCTCAGGCAATCACTACTGCATTTACAAGCTTTCAAATAAGAAAAATGAAGAGGAAAAACAAATTCATCAGCTAAACCTCCATTAAATGTAGCTTTTCGGTTTTGCTGATTTATTTATTGATTTTCTTTACCAGTTGAAATTTAAATTTATTAAAATCCTCTTCCCGTTTTTTGTTCCAGTTGAATGAGGTGTATCTGATCCAGACTTAATGAATGAATGGAAGGAGGTCCTGCTGGGCTTTGAGTTTCATTTAAACACAAGCAATAGTGCTGTTTTCTGGAGCACCACTCAATATATTAATATAAAAGCTATTTATAGAAGTGCAGGAGTCTGCTCTGAAGCCGGGGCCTAATATTCCTTTAATGTGCAGCGGGGACATTTGGAAATCTCACTAGTGACCTTTGCAACAAGACAAACACTAAGCAATTACACCGCCTTCAGCTATTTTCAGACGAGCTGTGTGGCTGTATTTAATTTGTGTGTGTGTTTGTGTGTGAGAGGGAGAGGGCGAGAGCAGACAGCCAGTGAAATCAAGACAAACAGTGTGTAAAGTCATCAGCCTTTTAAAGCTGACCTTAGATCAGCAAAAGTGCGGAGCCTGAGCCAATTGGATTTAACGCTCACTCTAAAGCTGCCAATCATGTTTAACTGAGACTAGCCAATCACGATATGGTGTGACAACCAAAATCTGGATTTAATTAATTGTAAAACACTCCAAGTAGCACGCAGAATGAACAGTTTTTGCCTTGTACAATCCTTGGAGTCTCTCAGTTAGACATATATACAGTACATATACATATATAAGAGTCTAAGGAGAGTTTATTAGGCTTTTATAAGATTGTATAATCTTAGATCCACACTATAGTAGCTTTGAGTGAGTTAAAGGTGCAGTATGTAAGTTTGTCACCCAGTGGTTGAACTAGGTACTGGTTTAAAACGCACGCAAGAGCAGGTTGCCAGAATGACAACACCAACAAAGTCACTTACCTTTTAAAACTAAAAGCAACGGCAAGCAACAGAAGAAATATTTTTCATGTTAAAAGGAGTTTTTGTCCCAACCAACAGAAACGGCTTCTATTTCTTACAACTAAACAACTGACAATGTGTAATGCGAGTCCACTGAAGGCAAACGTATGGAACCCAAGCAAAGTTTATTTAACAAAAGATTGCAAAACAAACACAACCAGAAACCAGAACTTAACACTATACTTGCCAAGAATACAAAACAAAACATGAATATAATTCAAAATAAACTCATAGCATAGCAAAAACAAACAAACTCACCAACAAAGGTTACACAAACAAAGCTAGACCAAGAACAAGGAAACATGAGGGTATATATAGCAAACTCTACAGATCACCTGACAAAAAACAACCAATGAGAAACCAGACACATGACAAGGATAACTAATGAAAACATGACACGCATACAAAGGAGCACATGGAAGACCATATATTAAGTCTATAGGTGCGTTCGACTTCATGCATCGCTACGCAGATCGATGGAAATTTGTCTAAAAGCGGTGCCGGTTAGAAATTTTGGCCGGATTGATGCTGCACCGACGTCATGTGACTGTCACATGTGGCATCAAAGTACCGCGACAGCGCTCCGAGATCAGACGACTGACTCAGCCCGCGCAGCATCTGAAGAGGGCCTGCTGGAGCTGCTATGACAACACTGATATTACATGATTGGCCAAGTTCACCGCATGACAATAACCACGTGTGTTTCGCATTTATTATTGGACAAATTCCGTCTCACAAATTTCAAAACAAACAAATTTATTTTTCATACCCTCTCTGTCTTGTACACATGATGCTTATTAAATGACTACAAATATTTTACTGCAGTATCATCTTTTGTTTAATAATTTGTTCATAAAGACTAGATTGCACAGGTTTATTCTGCCTTTTTATACAGACTACTGTATTCAGCTACATAAACGATTTAAATGATATATTTTAGTAAATAATCTAAATATTAACTCAAATAACTCTTACAGACTTGTAATAAAATAATTATCATCATTGATCCTGACGATTTCTTAGCAAATTAAGTTATATAAAAATATGTAATATAAAAATATATAATTCTAAAATATTTTATTTCCTGTTGAGCTATTTTTGCAGAAATGTACATTGATGTACCTGCTCTTTCTGGGAAATGTGTAGCTCATTTATTTTGGTCATTTTGTAAAATCTTTTTGGATTAAAGTGCTTTTTTAAAAATACTTTCATTAGCCAAAATAATCCTATTCGTGGGTATTTATTTCCTTTTTATGTGCCCTCTGGTTTCCCCCTTATTTCTCGTGCGTTTGTTATGTAGGCTACTTACATTTAATTCATAATTCCCTTATTGTTTAAAAATGAACTATAGTTTGTAGAGACTGTATTTTGTTTTATTTTTACTGTAAATTTTTTGTTGTTATTTCAATAAATAAATGATCATGCCATGTGATCGGTCATCATGACTGCCGCAACTTTGAACCCCCGAAGTGTCCGGCTTGACTGCTCCGTTTTCAACTCCGCCCCTGCCTGCGCTCGGCTAATCTCGTTGATCACCGGCTGCAGCTGTGCTTTATGTCGACCGCACCTAATGTCAGAAATATAACAATGAAAGGAAAATATTCAGGAAAGTACAACAGGAAACAAAAGAAACAAATCAAAAACTCAGCCAAACAGAGAACTATAATTATTTAATTTCAGTTTTAAAGGGAATCCCGACTAATATATATATATAATATAATAGATATAATTTGAATCTCATTGCCATTCTGGTTAACACTCCAGTATACGTAGTAGTTGGCAGTAATGCAACTTAAAGTTGGATGCCACCCGCCATAAAACAAGAAGAAGAAGAATGAGCAGATGGTGGGAAGCAGGGCTGTAAACAGGAAGACAAGACTAAATTACAAAATAAAAGACAAAACACCATGATCACCTCAGGTACAGCTCATGTGCTTTATTCAGTGTTAAATGCTAATAATGTGAGTTTGAATGCCATTTTACATGACATGTATTGCCATACTACTGAAAGCACCAGCAGATAGCTGACCTCAGATCTTGAAAATACAATAAAGCATTTGAAATTGAACTTTAAAACTGTGCCTCAGTGCAAACCAACACATGTCAGTGATTTAGCATCTACATTTAAAATTGGTAAAGAGGTTTAATATGTATTAATTAGATTGTAAACCTTACCATTTCATTGGAGTGCAGTGAGTGCACTATTCTGTGCTTCTAAATGGCTGTGTTTAAATTTCTGTCTTGTTTCGTTTGGTTCAAACAGACAAATTGCATATCACTGCAAATCTAATCACATAGCGTATTGTTAGGACACGTGGTTACAATGCAACCTGCTCACCTAATGTTTATGTTCTTAATATTTATATTATTTGCTAATTAATAATCTCATGTGGAACTCTAAATCTGCGTCTCATTTTGGAGTCGGCTACTGTCCACCGCAGGTCGTATTTCAGTCACGGATGCACACTTTGAGAGACTTGATGACTGAATGAATCACACCAAGGCAACCCCGGGTGCTTAAATATAATTGGCTAAAGTGGCAGTGGGCGGGTTAAAATAACCAAAACAATAGCAGCGTTCCGGTACGTAATGCACATTTTCAAAGCAGAATATCTGACTTTTGCATTGTTTTTCAGATAAACAAGAATGTTCACTTAGCATGTTTCTTAAATATCTACAAACATATTATGGTATTGTTATGCTTTAAAAGTGTCAAAAACTTACATACAGCACCTTTGAGAAATTTAGAAATTGTCTGTTTATCAGTTCTTTTAAATGCAAAGCTATTCTAAATATTTTCCATTGTTTTTATTGTAGTAGCATTTATTTCAACTCCTTTACATGTCAATAATTCATTGAAATAAGAAACCATGTTGGCTGCTGATGAATGACTTTTATTTTGACCTGTCGTGTACTTTAAAAAAAGCCCTCGTTTTATTTTTCATATTTAATTGAGTGTTTCTCGTGTAAAACAAATCTCTCCTGCTGCTTTGTCTTTTGTTTTGTTCACTGGTCCTTGAGTAAACGTTTCCTGCTTCTGTTTAGTTATTCAGCGGTTTATTTTTATAATGTGATGTATCTCCAAGTGAAACGGGACATTTAATGAGAGTTCATTTTGATTTCCTTCAGAAATAACATGCCCTAATGAGTCATGCACAATATTTTTCCCCACTAATGAATCATGGTCACATTTTTACCACGTTTTAATGCTTGTGGCTTTTTTTTAATGACACTTCACTCCTTCACTCCTTCACAATTTTTACTTCAGTAAGCTGCATTAAGTTTAATCTGAGTTTTATTTTAGTCCTAGTTGTTGCAACAATGAAATACTCTTTTGAAATATACAGGGTCTACACAATTTCATCATGTTGTCCCAACATAAATCCATTAAGTTAACTTCATAATTTTTACAATTTTAAGTAGATTGAACATAAAACAGCAAAGTTGTTCTGAAAAAACTGTCATTTTTGAGTGTGGGATTATCAGGAATTTACAACACTGTAAAACCCAACAGTCAAATTTATGAAATGAAATGAAATGAGTGTAGTTAACTCAAAATTTACTGAGTTAATTCTACTCATTTGAAAAGAGTTTTGAACTTGGTGTTGAAGGTAATGCGTTAATGAAATACCTCATTACTTCAACTTAAATGTAGTAAGTTCACAGTACTTGTATAGATTAGTTTTTCAACTCAAATGGTTTGTAGCAATCGGTTTCCTCAAACAGTTTAAGTTGCCTAACTTATTGGGTTTTACAGTACTCCGTTGGTTGAAGTTCTCTTCATTTATTGGGTTTTACTGTGCTCAAATTGCTTCGTTTACTCAAATGGCTTAATTTCACAGTACTCATTAGGATTAGTTTTTGAACTTATGGTTTGTTGCAATCGGTTTCCTCAAATGGTTTGAGTTACCTTAACTTTTTGGGTTTTACAGTGAAGGATCCTTTTTATTTGTACTGTTTTTGTAACTGAGAGACACAGGACTATGGAGTTGGGGATCCACAGTTCAGTTTATTAGAGAGAATTGTCAGGCAGGCAATAGTCAAAAACAGGAGCATAAAAGTAATCCAAAATACGTAGTCAAAAAACATGGTCAGGACAGGTGGCGAAAAGAAAGGAAACAAACTGTACAAAGGGTCAAAAACACACTTAAGGGAACGCTTCGTAGTCTTACAACAACAGTGAACAAGACTCCGCAGTGTTTGTGAAAATGAGAGGTGTTTTTATAGTGTATGTAATCATTGATCATGAGTTTCAGCTGTGTGTGTGAGTGTCCGGATTATAATCAGCTGGAGCGGGTGTTAATTCACCAAGCATCATGGTAGTTGTAGTTTATGTGGTGGCAGATGTGTAGATCTTCAGTGATCTAGCCTATGCATTGTGATCGTGACAACTATTCAGTGTTTTCGTGAAAAACATAATATATAAATTAAATGCTTTAATTTATATTTTAGTTTTAAAAATAAAATATGAACACTTCTAAATAAAAGTATGCCATATAATAATTAGCAAATACTAAAATAAAAAGTACATAATAGATTAATTTTAAAAACATTATTAATACTTTTATTTTTTAATTTAGAAATACATACATATTTTATGTATATATTTATTTTTAAAATCCAGCTTATTCTATTTTTATATTTTTGATTATTTTCTTATATAAATGTCTTTATTTATTTATTGGATTGATTGATTTATTGATTGATTGATTGATTTATTGATTAATTGATTGATTAATTGATTGATTGATAAAAGTGTCTCTGTACCCTCAAAAATTAGTTTTTGCTGCTTGGTCTTTTTTTTTTTATGAGCTGAATCTATTTTATAGTCTCTATAATCATTAAACATGAGTATCAGTTGTGTCTGTGTGTTTGTCTGGATTTTTGTCAGCAGAAGTGGGTGTTGATTGGCGCACAGCATCATGGTAGTTGTAGTTCATGTGGTGGCAGATGTGTAGTTCTCCAGCGAACTGCATAGGCTAGATCGCTGGTGATCGTGACAACTATTCAGTGTTTTTATTAATAACATAATAAATAAAACACATAGATTTATATTTTAGTTTTAAAAATAAAATATGAACAATTCTAAATAAAAGTATGCTATGTAATAATTGTCAAATACTAAAACAAAAAATAAAGTACATATAGGAATAATTGTAAAAACATTAGTAGTTTTATTCATTTATTTAGAAATACATATTTTATGTATACGTTTATTTTTTTTAAATCCAGCTTATTTAATTTTAATATTTTGTATTATTTATTATTAGATTTTTATATACATGTATTTATTTATTGGATTGATTGATTGATTGATTGATTGATTGATTGATTGATAAAAGTGTCTCTGTATCCTCAAAAAATTGTTTTTGCTGCTTGATCAAACTGCTGTTTTAAAAATGAGCTGAATCTATTTTATAGTCTATAATCATTGATCATGAGTATCAGCTGTGTGTCTGGATTATTATCAGCTGGAGTGGGTGTTGATTGACGCACAGTATCATGGTAGTTGTAGTTCATGTGGTGGCAGATGTGTAGTTCTCCAGCGATCTGCATAGGTCTCTGTAATTGTGACAACTATTCAGTGTTTTCATTAATAACATAACATATAAATTTAACACATAGATTTATATTTTTGTTTTTAAAATAAAATAAACACTTCTAAATAAAAGTATGCTATATAATAATTAACAAATAATAAAAAAATAAAGTACATAATAGAATAATTGTAAAAACATCAGTATTAGCATTAGTATTGTTTTTTATTTATTTATTTATTTATTTTAGAAATGTATACATATTTGATCTATATATTTATTTTTAAAATCCAGCTTATTTTATTTTTATATTATTTCTTTTCTCATATAAATGCATTTATTTAATTATTTATTTGTTTATTGATAAGTGTCCCTGTACCCCCTTAAATAATTTTTTAAATTTTAAATTTATTTATTTTTTAACAGGGGCATGCACAAAAATACATTAACCTCGAAAAGGAAAGATGTGTTGTGCTAGGTTTTAGCAAGATTGCTAATAATCTTATTCCCGATTATTGCTAATAATCGGGAATAAAATGTCTTAAAAAGTCTTAAAATCTAAAACAATCAAAGAAAATAAATAAATAAATAATAATAATAATAATAATAATAATAATAATAGTAATAATAATAATAATAATAATAATAATAAATAAAATAAAATAAAATTGCCAATTTAAAACATACAGACTAAACACAAAATCAAACACAACACTTTTGCTGCTTGTTCAAACTACTTATTGAAAATGAGCTGAAACAAATTTAAGTTAACTTGATTGATTTGTGTTGGGACAATATGAATGCATTGCGTGGAACCCTGCACTCTTTGCAGTGTACATAAATGGATGAGGGGGTGGCATGAGTGCAGCAGCATGAAAAGCAGGCGCCGTCTTCAGAAAAGTGCCACTGAAAGCTGGTTCAGGTGGTGGAACAGACAGGCGGCCCAGTTCAATCTCGTGTGTGTGCCTGTAAGGCATAAGAGCAAAAGAGAAGAGTGTGCACTTCTGTTCCTTGAACTGGGTCGTCTGTGTCTCTTTTATTCCCTTCAATGACTCCTGTGATCCGCCTGGGAGCGTCTGCATTTGCTGATGCGGATCTGCATACAGAAAGACACTGCAAAGACCAAACATCAATTCTTATAATGATTCAGCTGGAGATGGATGACCTGCCCGCCAGCAAAGAAAAATCACAAATGAGATCTCCTCGCTCTCTTTATACTTTCTTATAAACAGCAAAGGGAATAAATGGAGACTTTCTGCCCTCCAGTTACAAAAGAGACTCAAATTTGAGGAGAAATGTCAAATTGTGCTCTGATCTGAAATTTCATCCTGATAATCTCCTCAGGACATTCCTTTCAGACTCAATGATGTTTTAATAAGTGTGTGTGTGTGTGTGTGTGTGTGTGTGTGTGTGTGTGTGTGTGTGTGTGTGTGTGTGTGTGTGTGCACTCAGATGAATATTTTATTTATTGGGATATACAGTATGTGTCCATGAGAAACTTTTAACATATTGAGTCTTTTTGGCAGGACAAGGGTTCTTCAGATTATTCAGGGTTTCTGCGGGGTCTTAAAAAGTCTTAAAGTCTAAAATTAAAAAATCGAAATTTAAGGCCTTAAAGTCTTAAATTTGCTGTTTTAGGTCTTAAATATTTCTGCACAGGTCTTAATTTTTTCGATGTCCATGTAACGCTATATCTAATGCTCATTTAAATTCTTTTTTGTTGCTGTTGTTTGGTTTTCGTGGTGCTGTAGTTCTTCATTTCACTAGTTTAATTGTAACTTGCGGCATCACAACTACAAATGAGGCCGACATGCAATAGCCAATCAGCTCTTTGCTATTGAACTCTGTGCGCGCGGCAAATGTGATATCATTGCTGTGTTTGCTGACATTTGCTTTGGGTGCGCGCAACATGGCTTCAGCTGGTGGAGCTCATGTAATGTTTTAAAACTCGAGTGAACAGTTCGCGCGGCGCCACGTTTGATTTGAGTTGAATGTGAATCACTTTGAAGAGATTTTGTCTAAAACGGTCTGTACACACATCTTCTTTATGATCCGTCCATGCGTGATCATATATTGTATGTTTTTGTTTTTATTCTTGCCGTAATAAAAATATAATTGTAGAGCAACCCAAGTTCTGTTGCCATTAATATTTAACTTTAATAGGTACAAGATATGAACAAAAGCGATGTGATGCATCATTTAGATAAAAAAAAATTGATTTAAAATCTTGAATGGTTATAAAAATCTTTATAATAAATTATAAAAATAATAAAAACAATTATCTTGAACGATATTAATGATATGACCAGTTCCGGAAACTTTCTACCTCTCTGTTTATCCGACTGATTTTACTGTCTGTTTTTTTTAGACCGCCCCCTGTCATTTAAAAGAATATCTCAATGGCGAATGCGTCAAGTATAAAAGCCTCATCCGTTTCGTAAGGTGTGCGATGTGGCGCTAGGCGAAAGTATAAATCAGACTTAAGATGTTCTTTAGTACTGTACAATTTGAATACATTTATTTTACCACAAATTTAGTGATTTTTGTATTTTCTCTTTGTTTATGCGTGTTTTTGATATTGTGATATAGGTCTTAAATTTAATACTTAATGGTCTTAAAAAGGTCTTAAAGTCTTAAATTTGACATTACGATATCTGCAGAAACAGTTATTAAAATGATCTTCAAACTAAAGTAAATGTTCTTTGAGAACTGTTTACTTAAGGTTTCTTTGAAATTTGTAAGATTTATTTTAACAGTATTTACCATGGCCATACAGCATGTGTTACCAGTGATTCCATCAGCATTTCTCTGGGTACATTTCATTGTACGTTTCAGATGACAAATCCACTAGAGGGCGCTGTCTACATTTTTGTGCAAACTGACCATGCCAGAAAAGTTGTCTATATGGCAATAGATACACTCACAGGCCACTTTGTTTGGTACTCCTTACTAGTAGTGGGTTGGACCTTCTTTTGCCTTCAGAACCTAATCCTTAATCCTTTGTGGCATAGATTCAACAAGGTACTGGAAATATTCCTCAGAGATTTTGCTCCATATTGACATGATAGCATCAGGCATTTGCTGCAGATTTGTCGGCTGCACATCCATGATGCAAATCTCCCGTTCCACTACATTCCAAAGGTGCTCTATTGGATTGAGATCTGGTAAGTGTGGAGGCCATTTAAGTACAGTGAACTTATTATCATGGTAAAGAAACCAGTCTATGATTTGCGCTTTATGACATGGCGAATTATCCTGCTGAAAGTAGCCATCAGAAGATGGGTAAACTGTGGTCATAAAGGGGTGGACATGGTCAGCAACAACACTCAGATATGTTACACGATGCTCTATTTGTACTAATGGACCCAAAGTGTGCCAAGAAAATATCCCCCACACCATTACACCACCACTACCACCAGCCTGAACCGTTGATACAAGGCAGGATGTATCCAAGCGTTCATGTTGTTCATGCCAAATTCAGACCCTACCATCCGAATGTTGCAGCAGAAATCGAGACTCATCAGACCAGGCAATGTTTTTCTAATCTTCAATTGTCCAATTTTGGTGAGGCTGTGCGACTTGTAGCCTCAGTTTCCTATTCTTAGCTGACAGGAGTGGCGTCCGGTGTGATCTTCTGCTGCTGTAGCCCATCCGCTTCAAGGTTGGAGGTGTTGTGCATTCAGAGATGCTCTTCTGCATATCTTGGTTGTAACGAGTGCTTATTTGAGTTACTGTTGCCTTTTTATCAGCTTGAACCAGTCTGGCCATTCTCCACTGACCTCTGGCATCAACAAGGCATTTATGTCCACAGAACTGCAGCTCAATTGAAATTTTCTCTTTGTCGCACCATTCTCTGTAAACCCTAGAGATGGTTGTGCGTGAAAATCCCAGTAGATCAGCAGTTTCTAAAATACTCAGACCAGCCCATCTGGCTCTAACAACCCATGTTCAAATGTCACATAAACCACTTTTCTTTTGCATTCTAATGCTCGGTGTGAACTGCAGCAGATCGTCTTGACCATGTCTACATGGCTGATTAGAAATTTGCGTTAACAAGCAGTTTAGACAGGTGTACCTAATAAAGTGGCCGATGAGTGTAGGTGATTATGAATAATAGACACCACCAAGTTATTTTGTGATATTTACTTGGCCAAAATAATGTATTTGTCGATAAAATTTTCCTTTAAATATCATTAATGTGAAATGGAACAAAAGTTGTTGGCTTCATACTGCCACCTAGAGTCCATTCATGCACAAACTGCAGTAAAATGTATTTTTAAGTACGTTTTTGCAGTTTTACAAAAATGTTGATGGAAGCACATATCTCCAATCAGCCTGCGTTGACAAATAAAATGGTATTCCTTGATAACATAGCATTGCCAAGAATACAGCATTTTAGTTGTGCATGAATTTCCAAAAATGCAAATACATTCTTTTCAATTATTTGAGTGTCATTGTCACATGAACACACCCTGATTTTCCAGCTCTATACTTTTACTGTGTCATTTACTGAATCTTTTTAAAGGAACTAAGAGAAAGTGGAGGCATAAATGAAACATAAATATAGTACTCTGAAGTCTCTAGGGCTGTGAAAGAGCAGCCTCAGAGCAACTGTTTCCTCTGGGCGTTCTTCAGATTCGGAGAAACGGATCACACGACATGTATCTCGGCGTAGTTTTATATTTCTGAGCAGTGATTTAATTTCAAAAGCTATAATCAGGATGTTCAAAACTGAGATTCTTAACCCTGGCCTTTTACATAATTCATTAGCTCTTCAAATTACAGCTTGTTATCAGCTGATGCATTATGCGCCTAAAATAAAAACCGAGTTCTTCTTACATGAATCTGAAATGATCAACTCAAGTGTCTGTAAATGATATTAGGAAGTTAAAAAAAGATACCGACTAGTGTCATTAGCTCTATTTCTGTCCACATATTTGTGACCTTGGACCTTTAAAATAGCAACTAAAAGATGAAAGCTGAAAAAATAATATTTGCGTTGATGTATGGTTTGATAGGATATATATTTGAGAAACAACTATTTTCAGAATATTCAAATGAATCTTCAAATACTTAAAATATTGTGACAATTGGCTATAAAAAGGCACCTATTTTACCATTTTACAAGATGTAAGATAAGACTTTGGTGTTTTTCAGAATGTGTCTGTAAAGTTTTAGGTCAAAACACCTATCAGATAATTTATCATAGCCTCCCGAATCTGCCTATTTTGGTGTCTGAATACATTGCAGTTGTTTTTGTAGCCTGTGGCTTTAAATGCAAATGAGCTGCTTCTCCCCATCCAATGTTCCCATGTGTGTGTCTGCTTATCATCATCCGTTACATCAGATAAACAGCACAGTGACAGAGACAGACACGGATGAAGCTGTAATACAGCTCATAAGTAATACCAAGTAAGTTTATTTCATGTAATTGTTTTAGAGTTTATTCAAGCCTTTCTGAAATGATGAGTCTCACACAAATACTGTTTGCAGTACACACACATACACACATTAGTGTTTACTGATGCCATGCAGCTGTGCTGAGAATTACATAGCGATTTTACTGTCTTTCTAGAGTTCACACTTAGCTGATGATTGATAATAAAGCATATTTGGCATGCCATCCAGGGAGAGAGCCATGAGCTCAGAATATCCTCAAGCTCAGGGCTCCCTCCCGTTTGAACGGCGAGAGGTGAGTTTGAGCTCAGGTATGTCTCGAGAACTCCCCTGCTGTGAATGTGCTGAGATATCGCTGGCTAAGAGTTTGTCTTTAGATGCTACTTTGGAGTAGTCAATTTACTTATGGTGTATGTCTTTGGACGGTGGAAGCAAACCGGAAAACCTGGGAAAAATCTACATGAGCACGGTGAGAACATGCAAACTCTTCACAGAAACGCAGACTGGCTTGGTGAGGGGCCGAACCTGCGGCTTTCTTGCTGTGAGGCAACAGTGTCAGTAGCTATGTTTCCGTCCACCATTTTGAATATGCGCATAAAAAACTGTTTGGAAATGTTGAGATGCGCATCAATTTTGAAAATGCACATAAAAAACTATGCACATTACTGAGTAGGATTTTTACATAACATTTTATCCAATAAGAAAAGATGCGCATAAACTGCAATGGAAACACTTTTACCGTTCAAATTCCACTATGCACATTAAAAACTCATGTGATTTTGTTATAAGAGATCATGTGATGGTAAAAATGTGTGTGAATTGACAAACCAGCAGGCTGACCGCATTGTAAAATATCTGAAATGTTGTTTTGGTCATTCTAAAACGCCCTAACCATTTCAGTGATAATGTTATTATATTACTAATGACATCCAGAATCAAGAGCATTTGTGTTCCACGTCTTATGCCTTCGAACGCCACCGCGCCTTCACTGCGTGTCAGTATTTGTCTTCATAAATGACTTGCGCTTCAGAAGAAAAGATTCACGCAGCTTGTCCTACCACAGCAAACTCCATTTTTACTGTTGACAATTGGCAATCAGTTAATCAGGAAGTGACGTTTTTGTTTGCTTTTGACTCGTTGGATGGAAACGCTGCTTTATTTGCACGTCCTTTATGCGATAATCCAGTTTTGCGCATAAAGTTAATTCACATTTTTGGATGGAAACATAGCTAGTTGCTGTTTCTCAATTCCAAGAACGCAGAGAACGGACTTGCGTTCTTGTGGAGACCGGTCTTGCCAGATGTCCTCGGAAGAACGAACTCGGGAGACCACAAGAACAGAGAACGCGTCCTGTGAGAAATGAGATGCTGCGTTCTTCATGATGGTCACGTGACCTTCACGCGTTTTAAATGGAAAATTATTTAAACATTACAGCATTCATACAACGATTTATTGTTTTTCCCCTTTTTAAAATATATACTCTGCATAAAAACATTATCAATATACATTGCACAATATAAATAAAACAGATTTTAATAAGAATTTCAGCAAACAAACATCCTTAATGTGTTTATTACTTTAATAAGTTGTCCCTGGTAATGTTTATATTCACCATCTCATTTAGGAAAACTCCTGAGGTAAATAAGTTATATCTTTGAACTTTAATAAAAAATCTAAATAAAATACTACCCTTCCCACCTCCAGTCGCAATGACTTCTGGGACTTCTAGAGTGAGTCGGTGCTCAAGTCTGCATCGGTGCATCCTCAATATCAAGAACGCATCCGGGAAGTTTCACACGTCCTCTGTTCTAGTGGTCTTGAGTATTGGAACTGAACTTTGGCAGCTGATGATGACGTTACACGAGGATGCAAGACCGCTAAAGAACGCATATTGAGAAACAGCCAGGCTGCGTCCAAAACCGCCTATTACTCAGTAGGTACTGCATTCAAATTTAAACGTACTACTCGGCCGTAAGAAAAGTACATACTATACAGTATGAATGTGAGAAGTATGAATGGAATTTGGACGTACTACATCTGCCATTTTGTCACAGTCACGTGACCTATCTGCGTCAGTTGCGTCGATTCACTCCCATTCATGAATTCTCTCGCAGAGCATCATGGGATAGCACAGCGTGCATGGGATGCGCACTTCAGAATCTCGCCGGAAGTAGTAAGTCATCCGGGTACTTCTCACATACTGATTTTCGAATTCTATGAATTCGAACATACTACTTGGCTCGCATACTGATTTTAGCGTACTGTATAGTATGGAAGTATGCACTTTCGGACGCAGCCCCAGTGTCTCAAAATGGGAGGGATTTGGGTCCTATTTTTAACATCAGGTTTTAAAAAAAGAGACTTCTTAGGTTTATATCACCCCAATATGACAGACAAAATTTTCATCATTTAAAGTTGAACAATTTAAGTTATTGGCAATAGATATTACTAATCAAAAATTACGTTTTGGTATATTTATTGGAGAAAACCATATCTTCATGAAAATTTATCTTTACTTGATTCATTTTTATTCATGCCAAAAATCATTTTGATTCCAAAAATTTATTATTGGCTATTCCTAAAAATGTACCCATGCAACTTAAGACAATGGCAGATGTGCATAAAATCTGTTTAATTTTCAAATTTTTTGTTTAATACATACAAATAAATTATGATGGAAACACATTTAATTAATAAATTCATTGATTTTAAAACAAAAACCAATCAATAATTGCCTCAACAGATCATGAGATTTAAAACAGTACTAACTAGAGCACAGATTGCAATCACACAATCTTGCATGTTGCAGTCATCCTAAAATCCCTTAGCCAAAGCCTGTCATGCTAATCATTTGGCTAATGGTTCCCAACACTGACTCACATGATTTTGTTGCCAAACATCAGGCAATGTGCATGTAATAGCAGTGTTTGTTACAGTGTGTGTTGTCTGTGAAGTATAACTCATTATGTAGGGAAATGGAGCTACAGTGGTTTCACTGGTTACAACTTTCATTTTTACATGTCTTGTTTGTCTATGTTTGTCTTGCATTGTTACCATCGTTTCTGTTCACCTCAAGTGATCAGTCTTTGTTTCCCTGTGAAACCCTCCATTTATCACTATGGTTACCATATCAGTCTCCTCAGTCACCCTTGTTAGTTGCTTTGAACACTCATTGTCTTCCTTCCCTTGTTATCTGGTCAGCCCTATTGTTCTCTGCCTGTAAATATAACCTGGTGTTTCAGTGCCTGTCTGCAAGGAGATATATTTCAAATAGATTTTTTGCGAGGCTTAAACTCAAGGCTATCTCACATGGATCCATAACTTTCTACGCTAGTAAGGATTCATAACTATGAATTTATACGATCTCATTCATACATTTTGGATTTCTTTTAAATGGGTGCAAGAGTAGAAAAATCTGGAAACGACACATTTGTTTTCATATATGCAGCCAACCCATATATTTTGTGAAATGTTGGTATCATTACAGTGGTCCTTCACTATAATGCGGTTCACCTTTTGCGGCCTCGCAGTATTGCCGATTTTTTTTTTTGAGTGCAATTTTACATGCTTTTTTTTTGTTTACAGCACATTCTGTGTCCTGATTGGCTGTACACCATTATCATTCAGTCTCCTTCGTGTCTTCTGTACAGTACAGAATGCGTTCAGCTTGCCAAATTAATATAAATCTTCATTCGCTAGCAGTGTGAGTTTCAACAAGAATGCAAAAAGGGTTGTAACTGTCTGCAGCAAGACCATCGTAAAGGGAGTTGCACACCAGATGTGCCGCGCCATGCATTTTAGAACTGTAAACATAGGTTTATATCAGGGTACGCACACCAGCGCCCAGCTACGACTCGGGACACTTTCCATATTTCTGCCACACCACAGAGCGCCATCTGAATAATCTAATTTTATATAACACGTGAATGTGGGCGTCCGGTGTGTGTTACTTCCAACTGTCATGTGCGCAGCTCATCCGCTGTGTGACCTTCTTAAGGAGATGGAGTCTGCTTTAATTTTGGATCAGTGACTGCAGAAAAAAAGAACATTATGCTGGATGACAACATTATCCGTATAAAAGCTAAAAAGCTTTATTACCTTTTGCTCACAGTGATGAGGTGTTTGCGCCTGACAAGGTTTTATTCCTTGGTTTCATTCTATAATACTGGACTTATTTTCTACGAAGGTTTAAACTTTGAGAGTGTTTAAACAAGAGAGAAAAGTATGAAAATGTTAATGTCTGTCTGAGAAAAGTGTATAAAGTGTATAGTGAGGGGTTTTACAGCCTTAAATCATCTATAATATTTGTAAAAAAACAAAGCTGACTATTTCAAGGATTTCACCAAGGTTATTTTTAGAACATAACTCCCGCGAATAACGAGGGACCACTGTACCCCACATTTTTAGACCGCTTCACCATGTAACAGCAACAATGAAGGCCAGTTTATGCGCATTAGGGCTGCACAATTAATTAAAGGTGATTTTCATGCACATTTTGTCAGTAAAGCTGGTTGTGTAATTAGTATACATTTTTTAGGACCTGCTTTCAGATGGAGCAGCGTCTACTACACAATTTAATCTGTGCAATCCTAAAATCGACAGAAAAAAAAATCATTCTGCTATTTGACAGCTATTTGCATTGATTCTCGGTGAACTATATCTGTGTTGTGGCTACATTTGAAAGCATTTGATAAATACCACATTTAACAACGTTTTTGATTTTGTAAATAACTTCAGTCAAGCTTTGGAAGTCATTCTGTGAGATGATTCTGTGGTCATGGGAAATTATTAGTCATGTTGAATCAATAAAAGCAGTTAAATCCTGTTTTCTTTAAGACATTTGCAATTTCAGCACAAGAGCGCCCTCTGCCCTTCGGGGGAGATTTTCTACTGATTACAGAGCTGTGCTTCCCTGCCCAAATGTGCATAAGGATCACAGCTTTTGCTGAATTGCAGTTTTGATTAATTTTTTTATTAATAATACAGCCCTAATTGCACATGCTCTAAGTCATAGGTCTCAAACTGGATTCCTGGAGGGCCGCAGCTCTGCACAGTTTTGCTCCAACTCCAATCAAACACAGCTGATCCAACTAACCAAGGTGTTCAAGACTACTAGAGATTATTAACCTGGTGTTAGTTGGAGCTGAGTGGAGCTAAACTATGCAGAGCTGCGGCCCTCAAGGAATTGAGTTTGAGACCATTGCTCTAAGTCTTCTCTAAGCACATCATTGCTTCATGTTTTTATTATTATTATTATTATTATTATTATTATTATTATTATTATTATTATTATTTTTGGATACAACAATATGTTTACAGAATTTTTTTTTCAAATTTTTTTTTTAAGAATGAGGGAAGCAATCTGACAGGGCCAGCTCTGGGTTTGTGTGGATGTAGCCTCAGTCTTTGTTTGTCAGTTGTTGTTGATGATGATGTTTTCTGTTTATTTTCTCAGTTCATGTGCCCTTTTCCTGGTTGAATATTTGTTTTTGATTTTGAGTTCAGTTGCATATGGATTCACTATAGCTTATCTTGTTCACATCATTGCCTCACTCTCATTTAACCACACATTTTTAACATGGTTTTAGTCTGTTGTCTGAATGTCTTACACAGAATTTGTAGTCAGTTGACCCATATACAGTTGAAGGCAGAATTGAGTAATACAGTAATATTGTAGTAATTTCAAATATAAGAGTTTAGTAATAGTTGTAATAACAATTTTTAGTTGTTGCCATGATGACAGTACATTATATTTGTTACTAGATACTTTTTTACTTAAAGTACATTTTAAAGGTTTAATTAGGTAAATTAGGTTAGCTAGGAGGCGGCTTAGTGGTTAGTACCCACCTCACAGCAAGAAGGTTGCTGGTTAGAGTCCCGGCTGGGTCAATTGGCATTTCTGTGTGGAGTTTGCATATTCTACCCGTGTTGATGTGGGTTTCCTCCGGGTGCTCCGGTTTCCCCCACAGTCCAAAGACATGTGCTGTAGGTGAATTGAATGAGCTAAATTGGCCATAGTGTATGAGTGTGTGTGCGTGAATGAGTGCGTATGGGTGTTTCCCAGTATTGTGTTGTGGCTGGAAGGCTGAAATGATAGTTTGCGGTTCATTCCACTGTGGCAACCTCTGAAATAGAGACTAATCCGAAGGAAAATGAATAAATGAATGAGGTTAACTAGGCAAATCAGGTTAGACAAGTCATTAGACAACAATGAATAATCTCTTAAGGGGGCTAATAATATTGATCTTGAAAGTAATTAAAAATTAAAAAGCTGCTTTTATTCCAGCCAAACTATGAGCAAATAAGTACTTTATTGAGCTAAAAGAAATTAATTAATGCTATGTGAATATCGATAGTTGTACTTTAAAATATATTGTGACCTATCTCCATTATAAATCAATAATCTGCTTCAGTAATCAGAATTTATGTAAAAATGAATAAACATTGTTCATGTTTTATTGCCTCGAGTGTTCATTCTAGCCAAAACCTGCAGTGAAGTGTGTGTTTATTTTGGAGTTTTAAGCATGTTTTCCAATGAGCGTGAGTAGCAGATAACATTACATTTGGGAAATGCACCATTGTTAAAATAAAGCTTCGGGTGATGCCAAATGAGAGCAAGGCTTGCAATTGAATAATCCAGATTATCTGACATCAATTGGGTTTTCACTACTGTACTGGATTCCCATTTGGTGCACATTTCACAGTAACCAAAGGCAACCAAACATCATGCACTCCAAGCTTTGCTATAGAACACAGAATGTTGGATCAGGTCTTGGATGCACAATGATTTCCGCTGTGCTCATGCATACGCACTTTGAGACTGATAGATTGATTAATTAGTTGTTTAGATGAAGTAGGGGTGAAATGCACCCGCGGTGACGGCATTTAGTTGCACGTGTTGCACATATGCGCCTGCCTGCATGTCGCTCTTCAGCATTTGATGAATTACTCCTGCCATAATCAATAGAAAATGCACACAAACCGGCTTTCTGTGGGCGGTAATGGCTCAACGTTAATTGCAGCTGGAGTTTTCTGAACAAGGTGTGATGTATAATGAAGCTAATTTACATATAAAGGAGGTGTGTTTATGCTGAAAAGAATGATAATGACTTAATGTACGATATTTAAGTGCGTTTAGCACCTGGCTATAATGCATTGTGGGTGGCTAGTAATAAGATGAGGGCTTCTGCTGTTCACCCCTGATTATTTTCTGTTTGTTTGTGTGTATGTGACTGCATTTCCCACTGGGCAATAAATAAATAATACAAAACACTGGTTCATATGAATTTTTTAAATCACATTTCTGCCCTTTCCACAGGATATTACACCTGAAAACTAGCCACGGGCCAGTGCATTACGATTTACACCAGATTTTGCAATGTTTTGTTTTTCTTTCTGACATTACGAATTCATGGCACACTTATAAATGAACAGCACAGTGACAGAAAGCTGCTTGTTCTAGTTTAAAATCACTAAGCCAGAAAAACAGTGTGATCCTGTTGACATTTAATAAAAGATATGAGGCACAACAGGCCATGCGTTGCAGAGATTTTGGGATGAGTGTGTTCTTAGTCAAGATGTGAAAGCGAATAGTGAAATTTACTAATAACAATCAATAAAACCATAAAACAACACATGACTCATGCTGCAACTTTTTGACAGCATATGGGACTAAAGTTGTCTGTGATTTGAGCTGTCTGTCTTGTTAAGGCTTTTACAATGTCCATTCGAGTTTGAAATTGAATCCCATTTTTAAATGCATGCAATTTGGCTTTTCTGCTTAAATGATCAATTAGTTGGTGGATTGACTAATAAATGTGATTAGTATAATACTAAATGTTATTAATGCTGCATTGGTTCAATAAGTACAATTGTTCTTTGATATCTACATAGTAGGTATCTGACTTGCACTGTAAAAAAATCCATAATTTTATGTTTTTTTCCATAAATTTATTTTAACGTCCGTTAAATTACAGAAATTTACTGTAAAATAGCGGACATTAAATTAACTTTTTAGTAAGTTTCTGTAATACAACCTCTGTTATTTTATAGTAAGTTTCTGTAATTTAACGGCTGTTATTTTACAGCAGCTGGCGTGCCGGAAATAAACCATAATATTACATATTTATTTTTACAGTGTAGCTAAGTAAAAAAAATGTCCAAAAATGGTTTATATGCCCATCTATTGCTCTATAAAATACCATTAGAATCAAAACGTCCATTTTGAGTATATTTTGATCGGCTGGATATTAATGAGCTCCGCTGAAATGTGCAGCGCTCAAACACACACAAACCAAGGTTATAATAGTTTGGGATTTTTCATTAGTTTATTTAGTTTCATTAGTTTTATTAGTTTTTTATTAGGTTTAAAATTTGTTTTCAAATTAAGTCAGTTTTAATTAGTTTTTAGAAATAGATTTACTAGTTTTTGTGTTTTTAGATTTTGAAATTGCTTAGTTTTAGTTTAGTTTTTTATTAGTTTCAGTATTAGTTTGTTTTTTTGTTTGTTTGTTTTTTTAGAAATGAGAAAATCTGTTATGCTGTATATACACCAGACACTATTCGCACGTAAACAGACACGTGAGCATTTTGAGTTTACTCGCTTCATTTGCGCCAAATCCGCTTCATTCAAGTGTCAAATTTACTTCAGAACAGACATGGATTTGTGTCATGGGCAGGGCTTCTGTCTGCCCGGTGACTGTAGCTTCATTGCTAAATGGCTAACATGGATTTTATTGAGACAATAACAGTGTTTATGTGCTTTATAAAGGCTGAAAAACAGCGTTGATTCATTTGGAGCAGTGTCTGAGTCCACTAGATCCTTTCAGAGGTGCACCCAGCTCTGTGAGCTCATAAACTCCTTCAGAGACTGAACCTGGATGATGGAAGCATTCAGCGGTGCTTCTGACTGAGCTAAACCCAGTTTGATGAACTGTTGTCGGTGTAGGCAGAAGGATTTTCCCCCAGGACACCAACAACAGGCGCTACGTCATAATCATGTCCCCACAAGAGCAAGCTCCTGATTGGTTACCGCGGCGCGAATGTCCGCTGAAGTTCAGATTTTTTAACTTGAGCGATTCGCGTGTTAAGCGCGTCAAACGAGCAAAATGTTTTATTCATTCGTGCCATGCAGAATGTCTATTCGCGTCTTTACATTGACTTAAGATGTAAATCACTCACGCTTGATGCTTCTTCCCCATCTGGTGTGAACGCAACATTAGAATAAATAATAAAAACTCAACCAAAGATATATTTTTGAAACATGTATTCAGAGGACACATGAACACCATCTACTCATTCTTAAATTCAAATACAACAGCACACAATATAGCAGGCCTAAGTACTGTACAATAATGTGCGCAAGGCTGCTTCTGAGGTTAGATACATGGTAGTGATGGGAAGTTAGAATCTTTCGCGACAATCCCCCCCATGTTAGGACTTGACATATAAAAAAAATGTAGTCAGCGATCATAATTTCAGTCAGTTAAAGCATCACCATGATCTGAAAAGTTTCCTACAATTATATTGAGGGGTTATCAGGTATGTACACACTCATTCACCCTCATACATTATGGCCAATTTAGTTTATTCAATTCACCTATAGCGCATGTGTGTGAACTGTGAGGGAAACCAGAGCACCCAGAGGAAACCCACGCCGACATGGGGAAAACATGCAAACTCTACACAGAAATGCCAGCTGACCCAGCCAGGATTCAAACCAATGACCTTCTTGCTGTGAGGCAATGCTTACCACTGGGGCACAGTGTCGCTCATGCTCATTTTTTGATTTCTAATTATTATTCAACTATGACTAGATATAGCCAGATTGTCTTTACAGGGCCCCTTTAAAAGCTTGGAAACCAAGGATTGGTTCTCTAAAAAATTACAAATTTTTCATCTCAAAATTTTTTCATCTGCAGCTGAATACTGAGTATGGGCCCGAGTGTTATTGTCCTCCTTTTCTTATCTTTTACTCACAGTAAACTAATGGTTGAAAGGGTGTGGCTAAGCATATTCCGCTCAAGCCGTTAAACTGATGTCATCAGAGAAGGATTGCCATTCCACAGAGGAAGCTAATGATCAGATTTTGATTAAAGATTACCAAAAACAAACTAATAGACAAGACATACACTGTAAAAAAAGTCTGCAAAATCTGTAAAAAAAGACATTAAATCGAGGTCCTGACTCTCTATGGTCATTAAAAACCCCATGATGTCCTTAAAAATGAGCCGGGGTTTAACCCCGGCGTCCTGGCCAAATTTGCCCACTGCCCTCTGTCCATCATTGCCTCCTAACCATCCCCATATCATATTTGGCTTCATTACTAATCAGCTGGTGTGTGGTGTACGGTCTGGCACAATATGCTGCACACTGGTGCTGAATGAGAAGATTCCCCCAAAAATGTGTAAAGCGCTTTGACTGTCCAGAAATTTTTATTATTATTATTATTATTATTATTATTATTATTATTATAGTTATAAAGTTACGAACTCAAGAAAGCTCAATAAAAAAATTAGAAATATGAAGTTAGTTTAATGTTTTAGTTTATATATTCCAGAATGTAACTCCAGATTACTATAATAAAGGTATAGTTGAACAAATCCATTCTTCACTACAGCATTTAAAAAACATATTTTTAGCTGTAATACATTCACAAAACCAATACAAAAAGTCTTATGAAGGGAAACAATTGCAGGAAACTGAATTTCATTTACATTATTACCTGTGAAAATATTCCACCACTGATTTTAGTACAAAGACGGCTGTCAGTACGAGTTTAAAATTCTCGTTTGTACAAGCACTAATGCAATGTCACATACAAATACTTTTCCCAGGCTCACTGGAAAAAATGAGCAGCATGCTAACAAGCACATATGCAAAACACCAGCCACATGTGCAATTAAATGGCATCACCGCTGGTGAATTTCACCCCTTACTTCATCTAAACAACTCATTAATTAATCAATTAATCTGTCAGTACAGCAGAAATCACTGCATGTGCATCCAAGTCCTGAAAGCAGGTTCTGTTTTCTACAGCATAGCCTGAAGTGCATGATGTTTGGTTGCCTTTGGTTACTGTGAAGTGTTCACCTAATGGGAATCCAGTGCAGTAGTGAAAACCCAACTAATGCCAGTTAATCTGGATTGATCAATGCTACCTTTGCTGTTATGTGGCATCACCTGAAGCTTTATTTTAACAAGGGTGTATTTCCCAAACCAGCTTCTCAGGATTATTGCGAAACATGCCCCTACCAACGATTTTGCAAAAATGTGCCTTTACATAGAATTTGCTGAAGTTCTCAGCTAAAATAAAAACTACAAATACAGCTTTTATGCAAATTTAAATCATGTTATTAGTTAATTAACGAATGGCTCCTTGCTCAATACTATGTTTTTAGAATGCATTGCTTGAGTATGTAAAGTCCACATGAACCCGAAATTGCTGTAGATTTATATTTTAGTACGATAACAAATTTCCAACTAAAATGTAAAATTAAGTAGCCTTTTGTTTTTATTTATATATATATATATATATATATATATATATATAAATATTGTTAATTGTTCACTTTAAGTAAAAATATGCACTAGACAAAATTAATATGATCATTTTTGTTTTCATGCAGACTTTTAAAATCGACTTTTAATGATAATCATTTTCTAAATAAGCCTGGGATATTGGTTGACACATCAGCTAACTTTTGTTTAGTGTACTTATATTATAAAGTTATGTACGACTCATTGTCTTTGTAACTGTAATGAAAATTCATTAGAGAAATAATTTTGGAGGATTCCAAAATGCGTTGCTATTCTCTCTTAAATCAATTCTGAGGTTAACAGATGGCGCTCTATTGATTAAACAGCTCTGCTTTACTTGCATCCAATTCCTTACTAATACCAATTGAACCAAAAATAATTCTTAAAGTTTGAGAAAGTGTAAGTGAATTAAAAATGTTCACGGTTAGCTTTTTACATTATTCTCATGACACAAAAAGTAACTTGCATGAACACACAAGCTCTTTTCCTTGTGAGCATTTGAGTGTATAGTTTTAAATCAGTTTAAAAAAATAGCGTATGATTGAAAACCAGCTTGGGGTGGCACGGTGGCTTGGTGGTTAGCACTATCGCCTTACAGAAAGAAGGTTGCTGATTTGAGTCCCAGCTAGGTCAGTTGTCATTTCTGTGTGCAGTTTGCAATAAGATTAAGTATTAAAGTATTCAATTTTAAAAGAACTTAAGTATTTCACTCATCAGCTCAAAGAACACCAAGAAAGGTTTTATTTCCTAACATAGAAATTAAAATTAACACCTCAATGTTTCAAAATGGCAGAACAAATTAGATAAAAAAAAAAAAAAATAGAACAAAAAGTTTGTCAAACTCAAATGTTCAAAAGAGGCACAAACAATTATTCCAAACTAAAAATAGTAGTAAAATGTAGTAAAATAAAATTCAGAGCTGACTTTGATGTGATTCACCTCTCAGTCTAAGAGGGGGGCAATATTTTTATTTTGAGTAGTTTTTCAATTAATTAGGACGTTTTCTCTGTATTAAAATTAAACAAAGCGGAGCAGTGTTATTTTTCAACTTAGTAAACTACATATAAATTTAATGAAAAACACATCACAAACTCACAGCTAAAAGCACCTGATGCTAAATGTATAATTTCAATGAAACATTTATTCACGTTGCACAAAAAAAAAAAAAAGCTAAAATATAGTCATGTCATGTCGCAGTGGTTTTTGCCATATCAGTACCTGTATTAACTTTTGGTAACATTATGCTATCGATACTATTGTAAACTCGGGCATAATTTGACTAAATTTACATTAAATTAACATTAAATAGACTCTTACCTCAATGTGTTTTCTCAAATTTGACGATGAAATCTTAAAAGCACTTATTTTCATGGTTCATGGCAAACAAAGTAGACACTGCATCCTGTAAGAGCCATTCTGTATATCGGCAAATGAAAACATTTCTTTCAGATAAGGCCATGGATGATCACTGCTTGATGTGCCGGCTTCGGCTTCATCACTGCCTACAGCCATGTTGCTAATTAAACACCTGGTATTAGGCAAGCTGCTACTGTAATTCACGTTCACGTGATTTAGCTCATAAATAGCATACAGTACCTTCAGCACCCTGCAGATGGCGATATCGCCTCGTCCGCCTAAGAAATTAGTCGTGGTAGATAAAGATGCCAACTTGTCGTGCACAATCACAATGTAATGAGTAACGGTAAGTGTCCGTTCAAATGTAGTGGAGTAAAGAGTACATATATTCAATCAAAAATGTAGTCAAGCAGAGAGTAAAAGTTGCTTATATTTTTGATACTCAGTACAAGTACAAAGTAGCCAAAAAATACTTAAGTCTATTTACTCAAGTACTTTACATCACTGGCATTTTTCTAAAAAAGTTTTATCAGCCAATCAGAATCAAGCCCTGAACAGCCCTGTAGTATGACATTAGGAATGGGCCGGTCTGACGGTATGATAACCTTGGATAAAAATATCACGGTTTCACAGTATCATGGTATTGTGATTACTGCTCTACTCTTTTTAAATGTCTGTATAAAGAACTAAAAGTTTTCCTATTTTATTTTGAGAAACATTTATAATATTTTGGAGCAGTAAACGTGCCAGGCCAAATAATGAAAATGAATCATTGACTTCTGCTGTCTTCATTAGTTTCAAAAACACAGATTTATTAACAATTTAAAAAGGCATCTTTGGATATCTTTTCTGCTAGAGATATAATTAAAAAAAATGTAAATAAAAAAAATCGTACACATACCTTAGGAACGGTATTAGAGAAAATTTGGTGGTATGAAAACCTTGACTTTTCCAAACCGCGGTATACCTTGAAAACGGTTATCCCATGCCTATATGAGATATTTAAAAAAAAAAAATGACACAGTACTTCCACTATGGTATTGTTTTGCAAGCAGTATCTTCAGCCAAAAATAGCTGATGCTCAGATCACAGATCGACTGCGTTCCTCCGGGAGCCCAGGTTGTCACATTTATGGACTTAATTAGGTCTACGAATAGGTCAATATATAGGTAGGCTGTAATTAAACCGCATGAACGCTAAGGGAAAAGCGGTAGAAAGAATTGCAGGGGTCAAAGCGCGAGGTGTTGTTAGTTTCCTGCAGTTACACAGACTCAGGGCTTTCTTTATTTTCTGCTCGCCGTGTCAGTCGTGCTAATTAGAGCTTCTCTCCATCAGCGGTTTTGTGACTGGAACACAGCACGACAGGAGAAGCGTTTCCTCACACACACTTTGAATGTGTGTATGTGTGTGTGTGCCAGCGTATGACGGCGAGAGAGATTGTGTGCATAAGTTTTGTTGAGGACAGAGCCTGTAATAGAGAGTGACTGGAGTAGGTCAGGTAGATTCAGCATCAGCACTCTGGGCTAATTGGGGAAACAGAGAGAGAGAAAAGAGAGAGAGAGAGAGAGAGAGAGAGAGAGAGAGAGAGAGCAATGCTAACAATGAGCACCAGAGCCGCGTGATCAGCACATGTGATTAGCATCTGCTATAAGCATCACTGATGAACTTCCACAGCGCTGTCGCTAATGCTAACGTCAGTTCTGTGGCTCATGCTAAACTCGATTAGATGCCGCACATTAACCAGCGGTGCATTCGCATAAACGCTTATCTAGTTGAATGCAATATTTATGGAATTCACTGTCGAATAAGATCATTTTTAATGCTAGCTTTAGTTAGTTGTTTAACTCCCTTGGCTGTTTTCTATCTTGTCTATATGCTGCTGTGCACTTGTCATCTATGAAGGAAGTATTTTTCTTGATTACATTTCACTGTCACCTTTGACTTGCTTAGTTATGGTCGGTAGAGCTGCCATAACAGTGAAACACATTCTCCAGTAGGGACATTCATGTTGAAGTAAATGGGATCATTTGTAGAGCTGCATTGTGAACTGAATTCACACTAACCAAACTTAATAATAATAATAATAATAATAATAATAATAATTCTTATACTTTTATAAAGCACTTTTCTTGACACACTGAGCATTTTACAAACTTTTGGGGGGAATCTCCTCATTCACCACCAGTGTGCAGCATCCACCTAGATGAGCTGACGGCAGCCATATTACGCCAGACCGCACACCACATACCACATCACAGCTGATTGATGGAGAAAAGATGTAATGAAGCCAATTGTGATATGAGCATGGTTACAGTGGCGTAGTGGATGGGCCCTGCGTAATAAGGGGGTCCTGTGTGCAAACCAATCCCCCCAGTCTCTTCAATTCAGGATTGCCCTCCCACGCTCAACCCCCACCCCGCCGTACTTTCGGTTTTATGTGCACTTCAAATCACGATCGCCTTCAGACCCCCTCCCCCCATTAGTTTGTGATCACCGACAACTCCCCTCCCCACTTTTTGGTTTTACGAACACCCCCACCCCCCACCCCCTTAGTTGGCGATCGCTGTCAACCACCCCACCCACTCTCTTCACCTGGGGCCCCATCAATTATCCTTGGGGGGGGGGGGGGCCCAGGTATTTTGCGCTACTCCACTGCATGGTTAGGAGGCCATGATGGACAGAAGTCAGTGGGCAAATTTGGTCAGGATGCCAGGGTTAAACCCTTACTTTTTTTTGAAGGACAACCTGGGATTTTTAATGACCATAGAGAGTCAGGACCTCAGTTTAACATCTCATCCGAAAGACGGTGCTCTCTAAGCAGTATAGAGTCCTCGTTACTATACTGGGGCGTTAGGACTCACAAAGACCGCAGGTTGAGTGCCCCCTGCTGGTCTCACTAACACCACTTCCAGCAGCAACCTAGCTTTCCCATGTGGTCTCCTATCCAGGTACTGACCAAGCGCAGCCCTGCGACCATGTGAGTATTGCAGAGAGCTAGCCAACGGCAAACTTAATACTTGGTTTTCAATTGAGCTATTTGTTATCTGCATTGTATAAAGCACTACAAAAATAAAACTGACTTGATCTGTTACATCAAAAATACATATAAATAAAATTAAAATCCTTGCAAAAGAATATTTAAAACCCATTTTAAAACCAAAATAACCAAATATACTGTAGACAAAAAGGAGTTTTAAAAATAAATGAGAAGCAATGTCTGTTTTAGTCTATTTTGTTTCCACCACCAAACTTGTTTATCTAAGTTCCATAAAAAAAAAACTCTTTTTGTGCACAAACATGAAGATTAAACCCCTTAAAGCTGCTAATCTCTTGTTGTACTTTCTGCTGTGCATGTCTTCTTGGTCTTCCGATAGTTCAGACATGCAAACAAAGCCCCTAGCTGAAAATGCAGCTCTTAAATCTAAACTTTAAAAGGTCAATGTGTTCTATTTTTTGTGTCTGGAAAAAAAATAATAATAAAAAAAGAAACCTATCAGTCAAAAAGTAAATCATAGAGTGACTATAATTTCAGTTCAAACATGTTAAAAAGTTGTATTTCCCAGTGTAGAATTAACCATTGATGCATTTATTAAATTTTTTCCCTCATTAATTATATTTATTGTCCACTCTGTCGAAAAATCACAAATTTTCATGCTAGGTTTTTCGGTAGAGAGCATAAAATATTTTTTTTGCTCAATTAATCAGAGAATGATTGAAAATTGGTGGTAGGTGGTATTTATTTCCCCCACACAAATTCTTTATCACCAACTCATTTTCAGACATTTGTGATTTTTCAAAGGAAAGAATCATTGTTGCACACATTTGTGGTTTGTGATTTAAACAAATAATCTTACCAAAAGCGTAAAATTCAAGCTTTTACCCAGAACAAGTCACCATTATTTCTACATCACTTTTACAATGTACAGTAGACTGTGTTAAAGTTGCTTTACATAATGAAGAAAATAAATACTAAAAATCCAGAACAGTGTTTCAGATGTGTGTAGCATATTCACCATGTTAGGCAGGAGGCAGACTTGTGGTAGAATGCTGGTGCAGCTCAGTTTAGTATGTCACCATTAAAGTAAAATGAACGGAAGAGCAGCTCCACCAACTCTGACCAAGCAAGCCAGAGGTAGTGATAGGGAGTTCAGATGATTTTACTGACATTTAAGTCTTGTTTATAGAGATGAATGAATCTTTTTTTTTTTTTTGAGTCATTTTGTTAAATTTGCCAAGATATTATTAAAATGTTACGAGTTGCTTCCAAACACACCTATAACTAGCCCAAACCCTGATCACACTACAAACAAGTCATAACTAGAATGCTATATAAAAGAGAAAATAATCATTCATTGTTTACCTGGTCTTTTGTCTATGATTAGCTCAGCTCACCTCTTCTGACATGTCTTCAAAGTCAAGTCGTTCCTTCACGTGACAGAGAGTCCCATAAAAGATTAACCAATGCACACAGTCTGAGCCAGAAACACCCATGATTAGTTCATCTTTTGAGATCTTCAGATTTTTAAGTCGTTCATTTATCGTGACTGTATGTAAATGAGACAGACGACTCAAACCAAGCACTCAAGAAATAAACAGATCACATCTTTATACAGCTCTGACTGCATATGATGGCTTCTGTCTTTCACGTGATGAACGAATAACTCAAACCAGATAGAAGACTCAAAAAAAGAAACTAATCTTCTACCCCACCCACACAATTGTGGACATGTGCGAATAAACGAATCACAGGACTCATGAACAAATCATTCAACAACGACCCATCACTAGCCAGAGGCGACATTGCTAAGGAACTAAGGCCCCGTTTACCCTGGTACGTTTTAGTTTTAAAACAGCATTTTAGAATGAAAACGATCCGCGTCCACACTAGTGTTTCACCCAGCATTTCTGAACAGCTCTCTGTCTACATTAAAACGGTGAAAACGAACATCACGTGACCACACACACACACACACACACACTCTCTGGCATGCACTGCAGCGTGCTTTGAGCACAGCCACATACCCATATGAGAGTTATGCACGTCAGACTGTTCATCACGGATCTCCCACTGGATCTAATCTCACTAGATTTGTTAAACGTGATATTTAATTCATCTTGTTGTCTATCTAACTACATATTCCCCGACTTTGGTCTTTTAAATCTATTGCTTGTTCTCAGGTAATGTGCTTTGGCTGAGCGCAAAGATAAGTTAGGTTAATATTTTAATTAATGTAACCGCAGACACAGATTCTGCACATCTGACTGATTGTTTGCCTTTATTTTCTCTATTGTATAAACTTTTTGTGCGTTATACTTTTATAATGGCCATTATTAATTATTAAAACTGATTGTAATGAACTTCACGGCCACCTGGCCGCCGGGAAGGAGGAGACGGAGAACCGACGAACTTTTAAATATTTATAAGTAAAAGGGATGGCAGCTCCTCACGGAGACTGCCGTCTAAACCAAAACAAACTGAAAGCAAAAGTAAAACAATATGTCCAGGCCCGGTCCTCTCTCTCCCTCCTCTGCCATCATTCCTCTTATAGTCCAGAGCTCCTTCCGTGGGATTGGAGGCAGGTGCGCGCCACAGGTGTTTCTGATTTGTGGCGGGCCTCGTTTCGCTCCCACGGCTCTCGGCCACGCCCCCTCACCACACTGATATTCAATGAAAGAGACAGTGTATGTTTCATATTTTAAATGAAAATAAAAGGAGGCAGTAATGTTATAGGCTCAGTTTTGTTATAAATATGCATGAAGATGATGCTCATATTATGCAGCTACACGGCACCTCAACATTTCTGCTGTCTGTTTAGTTGCTAATATCAAAATGAAAATAGGCAGTTCCTCACTTTATTGTTAAGAAAGTGAAACAGCATAGCCAGATTGATGTGAATGAATTTATAAAATACACACTCGGGAGTTTGTTTTCCATATCAAACTTGCAAAGTCTGAACTTACAAGGAGAGGATGTAAGACTGAACTGTATAGACTACTTAATATTGAGGACAAAGACTGAATCAGAGAGGCGAACGTCTGCAGCCCCGCCTCCGTTTTCAGATGTCTCCATTTTCCCCCATCTACACTGAGACGGAGCAGCAGCGTCTTAGAATGAAAACTCTCCAGCGTATCCAAAACGCTCCGTTTTTGCTGCTCGAAATCTCTGTTGTAGTGTGGACGGATGGCGTAACCGTAGCAAAATGTATGCGTTTTAAAACTAAAACGTATTAGTGTAAACAGGACCTAAACCTCAACCAATTGACGAAAGTGGTGAACAAACCTTTGGAGAAACCAAGAGCAGTCAGGGGACCAGTTCTCCTCTGGCCAAAGGTATAAGGGTGCAGTTTAAAAAGACGTTGAAGAGCTTGAGAATGATGGGTGGAGTATGTGCAGGCTCAAGTAGGTCATCGAGCGAGTGTTCGAACTAAAGTGAACCATTACTAAACCCGAACTGATCTATGCAGAGATTCATGTATCACTGGGATCTTTGCAGGATTCATTCTTGCACACTTTACTCAATCGTCTGCTGGATACGGGCTGGATCCAAGATTATGTGAACCACAGGATAAGGAAAAACAGACAGACTAACATGAATGTAGATGCTCCGGTTGCCCTCATCTATGCAGTCGAACTATCCTTTTAAAGCATTTTGATTTCAATGTAATGTGTTTGTGTGTTATTTGTATGCTTGTGCAAAGAGATGTGTCTTTAATCTAGATTTAAACTGACAGTGTGTCTGCCTCCCAAACTCTAGGAAGGCTGTCCCACAGTTTAGGCACCAGATATGAAAAACACAAGTCTACAGGACAAGTGTCAAACTCAGTTCCTGGAGGGCCATAGCTCCGCACAGTTTAGTTCCAACCCTGATTAAACACACCCGATCAAACTAATTGAGTGCTTTAGGCTTGTTTGGTACTTGCAGATAGGTGTGTTGAAGCAGAACTGGAACTGAACTCTGCAGGGCTGCGGCCCTCCAGGAATTTGACTTTGACACCCCTGATCTACAGCCTTTAGTAAATTTTGATGTTTTAGGAATAATTAATAATATTGAATGAATTAAATGTGTAATTAGTGTATGCGGGGGTCTGCAAGACACCAAGAGACATCAATATGTACAAATAGATTACACTACCTTCATGAAAAAGTGGGCTTAATTGTATTTTTTCATTCTTGCATTTTCTTTTCGAATTAGTCCCTTTATTAATCATGGGTCACCATAGTGAAATGAACTGGCACTTATCCATTTCATTTTACCTACTGTATGTCTTTGGACTGTGGGGTACAGTGCAACTGGAAAGTATTCATAGGGCTTCACTTTTTCCACATTTTTGTTATATTGCAGCCTTATTCCAAAATGGAGTAAATTAATTTGTTTCCTCAACATTCTACAAACAATCCCCCATAATGACAATGTGAAAAAAGATTTTTTGAAATTGTTGCAAATTTATAAAAAAAAAAAAACTTGAAAAAAATCACATGTACATAAGTATTCACAGCCTTTGCTTAATACTTTGTTAATGCATCGTTGGCAGCAATTACAACCTCAGGTCTTTTTGAATGTGATGCCACAAGTTTGCCACACCTGTCTTTGGGAATTTTTGCCCATTCCTCTTTGCAGTACCTCTCAAGCTCTATCAAGTTGGATAGGAAGCGACGGTGTACAGCCATTTTCAGATCTCTCCAGAGATGTTCACTAGGATTTAGGTCTGGGCTCTGGCTGGGCCACTGAAGGAC
The DNA here is from genome assembly GCA_903798205.1 of Danio tinwini. Lineage (NCBI taxonomy): Eukaryota > Metazoa > Chordata > Actinopteri > Cypriniformes > Danionidae > Danio > Danio tinwini. The sequence continues at coordinate 24,575,779 of CAIGQZ010000379.1, forward strand.
ATTCATCGAGTTGCTGTGAAGCCACTCCATTGATATTTTGGCGGTGTGCTTTGGGTCATTGTCCTGTTGGAAGATGAACCGTCACCCCAGTCTGATGTCAAGAGCACTCTGAAGCAGGATTTCATTCAGAAAGTCTCTGTACATTGCTGCATTCATCTTTCCCTCTATCCTGACTAGTCTTCCAGTTCCTGCTGCTGAAAAACATCCCCACAGCATGATGCTGCCATCACCAT
>CAIGQZ010000379.1:24595046-24605937 GCA_903798205.1 Danio tinwini
GTGTGTGTGTGTGTGTGTGTGTGTGTGTGTGTGTGTGTGTGTGTGTGATGAAACCAGCAATACGGATAATAAAGCTTTAAATTTGTGACACATGAAATGCTTGGCCAATCAGAGCACTTAAGGCGTTTTGAAGTGCAGGGCTTGAAGAAGCTTTTTAAAAATTAATACATGTAATTACAGGGCTGTCTGAAACACTTGGTTCTGATTGGTCAGTCGTGGCATTCCAAGGTATGTTATAACAATCTCTAAATACCACAGGGAACTTTGAATCACCTTGACAGTCAGTGAATATGTTTACATCCATATACTTGCATCTACGTTCCTCTGTCATGCTACTGTTTTTTGACTGTTTATCAGGGTCTTGTGAGTCAGTAATGCGTAGGTTAGTATATGCTCCATTCATTTTGTTTTGTTTGTCAACCTTGCCTCTTTGACTCTTTTTGTTACTAATTAATGCACAGGTTACTGTATGCTCCTCTCAGCTGTGTTAGTTTCTGTCGACCGTGTGTTTAATTAAATAATTAATCTTCTATTATAGCCCAAAACAATGTTCTGTGTTTAATTTTTATGTTTTGTGGCAAGTAGCCATGTAATAAATGAGATAAAGTACATGCTGGACAGTTGTTTTATAGAATAAAGCCCTTCAGTCATATACAACAGTGCTCCATTTCACATCAGAATTTATTTTGTGATAACCTAGGTGTACCACCTAGATGTGCTTTATCTACTAACTTTAACGTTACTACAGTACTCTTTCACTATTGCTAATATGAGCAAATACGGCTGTGTAAGGGTCCATCTATTAGTCCAATGACAGAGCTAACAGCACAGGTGAAGGTTAAATGCGTGTAAGCCTTTATAGCACATGCGAGAAGAAATAGTTTTATGTGTTAATTTATTTTTATTTGTTCCCAACTCCGAATTTAATGACTCCAAATCATAATCATTTAAATTTAGATTAATCCAATTCAAGCTGATCACATTATAGGTTGTGATTTGGTCTAATTTAGATTGATAAACCCAATAAATCTTAAATCTCAGTTAATGGTTCATTGTTTACCCGAAGTCGCTCAGAGTCAGTATGCTGGCCAGTTATATCTGCTCACAGACACAACCTTGCCAGTTCTAGTTCTTAGATAGAGGGATATAATTGTAAACTAATTTCCTTCAAGTAATATTAGGCCACCTCATGCTTGCTCATACATAAAGAAATTTTGATTTAGCCACTATTATATCGCGCCAATCAGTGATTGTCAACAGGTCTCTAATTCTGTGCCTATGCTCCACCCATTGAGCCTGAATGTATGAACAAATCCTGAACGTAGGTTGCAGAAACATCAGCCTAAACCAGGGGTCTCCAATCACGGTCCTGGAGGGCTGGTGTCCCTGCAGGGTTTAGCTCCAACTTGCTTTAACACACCTGCCTGGGTGTTTCAAGTATACCTAGTAAGACCTTGATTAGTTTGTTCAAGTGTGTTTGATTAGGGTTGGAGCTAAAATCTGCAGGATACCGGCCCTCCAGTAACACGTTTGGTGACCCCTGGCCTAAACAATCTACTCTAATAACTCATGTACAATGATTTCAGGACATATTAAAGTTAAACAAGAATTTTACATTTATTTGTCAGGCAAATATGTTCTATGCCAATTCACATAATTAAACAAAATAAGCCAATTCAGAAATGTACAACATCAATTACCCAAAAATACATTTAAGAGTGTAAGCTCCTCTCTCCTGCTCCATAACCAGCAGGAAGCTCTCTGCTGCCTCCCCCATCCTACGAAGAGTCATCTTTCTCTCCCTCCTTTCACCACCAATGGCTGTAAGCATCCTCCATACTGACTGGGCAGGGAATCATCTATAGCCGACCTCGAGTGGGAAGAGCCATGCCTGCCAACCTTTCTCCCTGCAGTCATGCAAGAGGTCCTGGTATTTGGCACTTTTCCTCTCAAACGCTTGCTCACAACCCTCTTCCCATAGGACTGTAAGTTCAATGAGAATGATCTTCTTTGCCTCTTCAGACCACAGTACTGCATCTGGCCTCAGGGTTGTCTGGACAATCGGAGGGAATTGCAGTTTTTCCCTACAGGTCTACCTTCATTTCTCAATGATTGGGCCTTTTGCAGCAGATTGGTTCTTGTTGCTACTGTGGTTGGTGGCTTTTGACCCGCTCTTACAAACTTGATTGATGGTGTTGCTCTCCCGTGTGGTTGGTATTTCTTGAGTCTCTCTTGCTCCAGGGTGTTAGCAAGTGGCATGAGCACCTTGTCATGGCACCACCTGTATCTATCTTGGGCAAGTGCTATTTTACACCCTGACAGGATGTGTGCAATAGTACCCCTCTACCCACAAAGCTTGCATAATGGGTCTTCTCTTAAGCCCCACTTGTGCAAGTTTGTCGGAGTTAGGAGTGTGACATACACCGATCTTAACATGAATGAGATGCAGAAAGGTTCCAATATCCACAGATTTCCCCATGTGATGTTCCTTTTGGTAGGTCCCACTTGGTCCAGGCTCCCTGGGATGCTAGCTGCACTGTCCTTGCCCTTCGCCCTTCCTCCTCCAGGTTCCACTCCTCCTCCTGGATCATAGCCCTTCTATCCTTGGATCCCACCTTCCTCCATTGCTGAATATGGGAAGTTCCAAGACTCTGTCTTTCTGTGCATGGCATTCCCATGATGTCACATAGCTTCAACATACTTTCAGCTTGTGCAATAGACAAGTCAGCTGCCCACTTGCATCCTAATCTTGTAAGGATACCTGCCTGCCTGACTTGTTCATCCTGGGAGTCTCTGTATGCCATTATGACCCTGCACTTATGACATTATGGAGAGACTTAGCCATCCCTACAGCTGTAAAAAAAAATAAAATCTCTGTATCATTTAACATTTTAATCTTTTACTCAAGCCAAATAACAGCTTGAACAAAAAAAAGGAAGATGCTTGAGTTTTGATGAAAATGGAGGCCTTTTTTCTTGAAACCCTTTCATTTGTGGTTATCAGATTGTTGTTTACCCCACACTGTAAAAAGTGATTAGCTACTTAAAAAAAGTGAGTAAACCCATTGTAACTTGGATCTGTTAAGGTGACAATTTTTATAATTATCGCTGTAAAAGCAACAGATTTACTCATTTTTTTATCACCTTTTACAGTGCAAGACCCAGCAAACATTTCTGCAGTTTTTGGAGATTCTTTTGAGAGTAGATTTTGGTCATTTCCAGCTTATTCATAACACTTTAAAGTTTAATTGATTTCCTTAATTACTGACCTTGTGGTGGAAGTGTTGGCCATTTTCGGTGTGTTTTTTCTTTACAGCCACTTACCATTTTATGAAGCTCAACAACCTTTTCCAGCAAATCAGAGTTTGTGTTCTTTGGTCTTTGTGTTGAATGACTTAGTAAGTTTGCCCTGTGTGTTCCTTCATATTTATACCCTTGTAAACCCAGAGACCATGGCTGTAAAAACATCATCTTCTTGGTCACCCTGATGTACTAAATATAAAAAATCTGTGGGAATGTACTTCAAAAATATTATGCTCATATAAATTTATAGGGGTGCCAATAGGGGGACACACGTATATTTAACTTTTTATTTTTTATTTTATTCTACTACGTTTGCAATTCCCAATGAGAATATATGTAAAGATCATTCTTTCAAATCAAATATAAAAAAAAATGTGTTCATCAAAGCACTGTTCTGGCATGATATATATAACAGTTCGGTCTGGTTCTCAAATCTGATTGGCTGATAGCTGTGTGATATTCTGCAGTATCAGAACTCATACAGCCTTTTCACTCTTGTGTATTACTCCTCCCACACAGTAACAGAAGATCAATAAACTCACTACAGTTTAACAAATATTGCAGCTGTTGGACAACATAATGTACTTTAGAGGATTTTTAGGTGAGAATGTAGTTGTTTAGAGTGCAGCTATGCAGTTTATTTATAAAGACAGTGCCTATTTTAAATATTTCTAATTTTGGAGATTCAGAGCAAATTTGGTTTGTGTGCCGGCATGAGATGGTGACAGTGACCACATGATAAGTCCTTAGGGGAGAAAAACAGCATTTTCTGTAGACGGATGGCATTTCATGCTTTTCAGCTTTATAATCTTAAAATGTGAGCAAAATCACCTGTAAATACTAGCTCTAAAGTGACGTTGGTGATTGAGCAACAGTTTCTGCTGTTCTGACGTGCATAGATATAGATGTGAATGAATAGTGGAAGACAGTAGTTCTTCATACAAGTTTAAGTTTAGTAAACTTTGTTGTCTGATCTGCTTGGCACAGAAAGGACATTTGTCTTTAGCACTGGATTTAAGACAACAATTGTATACATGCAACAATCACACAATAACAACACTCATTGAGACAACAACATAAATAAAACATTTAAAAAACAAATTAGCCCCATTCATATTACTGCACATCAATCTTGACAACCACCCCATTCACTTCAAACAGTGATCTGATTTAAGACAACTGCAATTGGGATAAATTACTTTTTATTAGCATTTCTACAGGCTTTAGAAATTCTAAACCTGCGTCCTGAGGGTAGCATTTCAAAAGCTGAGTGAGGAATCAGAATCAGAAAGAGCTTTATTGCCAGGTATGTTCACACATACGAGGAATTTGTTTTTCGTGACAGAGCTTCTACAGTGCAACAGAATTACAGAGGACTAAAAAACAGATAATAAATATATTTAAAAAAAGTAGTGAATGCAATATACAAATTGACAAGTGTATGTACAGGTGTGTTACTATATACAACATAATATGTGCAAGTGTTATGTGCAAATTGGCATGTAAAGTGTGTTGTTAAATAAGTGTATGTGTGTATAAAAAAGTGTATAGCAGGTAGTGATGTTGGTTCCACAATTATTATCATCATCAAGTGTTCATGAGATTAATTGCCTGAGGGAAGAAACTGTTTTTGTTTCGGGCTGTTCTGGTGTGCAGTGCTCTGTAGCGTCGACCAGAAGGTAAAAGTTCAAAGAGGCAGTGTGCTGGGTGTGAGAGGTCCAGAGTGATTTTAGCAGCTCTTCTGCTCGCTCTGGATAAGTACAGTTCTTGGAGAGTAGGGAGGGTTGTACCAATGATTCGCTCAGCAGTCCGAACTATTCGACGTAGAAGGGGATGTGTGTTATCTTTAAAAATCACAATTGCTGTTTTTTCCACAAAAGAGTCAAACAGAATCTGCAGTGAATGTTGTTTGTGACTAGTTATCTTATATGCCTGATTGATAATTTGCGATAATTTCTTCTTCTGTTTAAGTGTTGTGTTACTAAACCATGAAACAATATTATATGTGAGGACACTCTCTATCAATGATCTATATGCTATGTTTAAAGTTTCTACATTACTATTAAAATTCAGTTTATTGTCAATAATTGTGCCTAAATACTTAAAATCTAAGTACATAAGGATTTTGAGACTCTCCATGTTTGAATTAATTTTTTATATACACAATTATGCCATCAAACTGTTGTATAAATGCAATATCACACTCGATATGGCTGCAAATCATCACATATACAACCATATCGCACTGCTACGAGTGTGATATTGCTCATATATTATCACAAAATGCCTAAAGAAAAAGGTCAACATTATGAAATATTATGGGATAGCATTAAAAATAAATAATACAATTTATAACAGGAAATAATACAATTATTAAAATAAAATAATTCAAATAATAAAAAATATATATTAAATTTAATTTTAAAGCGCTCTCACACAGTGTTGAAGTATTGAGGTAGTTTTTTATGCTATAGCCTTAAAGGAAAGCACTTCGGCCTTTCTAACATATAAAGGCAGATTATTAAATGGTCAGATGATCTTAAAACTCTACTGTAGATGGAACATGTATGGCTGGATTAAGTCTTAGAGAGAAGTCAATGCCATGACCATAAATATATTATAGGTGCTAATATTAGTGGAGTGCACTAATTTTAAATATAATGTATTTTAGTATACCCAATAAACAGCATTATGGCCTCTTTAACTTTGGTTTTATTTCATTCACCATTATTCCATAAGATTATATTTAACACAGAGGCCCTTTATTCCCTGTACCGCTGCTTATTTCAGGTTTTACTATTATTGTGGATCAGTTCTGTCCTCTCTAAGCTATAACACAATTCACACAAACATTCAGTCTGCTTTCCACATGACCGAGAAAAAAATTACCAGCAATTATTAGAAGGACTTTTTTTTTTTCATGGCGAGATTAAATGAGCTTTATTGGAAGAGGATTACCTACTTCCCAAATGTGCTGTGAAGGATTGCTTTGCAAAAAATTCAGAGCAAAATTTACATTTATATACATTCCCCCCTCAATACTGTAACAGTTCTGGGTTGAATGACATTTTCACGGTGCAGATTTATGCTGAATTTGGTTTATAAAGTGTAAAATCCCTCACAAGGCAGGGTGCATTGACTGTGTATAACTGCGAATGTTGGGGAAAAAAATCGAGTCTGTCTCAGAGCTCAACTCACGGGATATATAGTTCATATTAATAGTTATGGATTTTATGTGAATAAATGTAAAAACATTATGTGAAAAAGAGACCAACTAAGTAATCCTCGCAGTTTAAAAAATGTACACTATCTGACAAAAGTCTTTTCGTCTATGCAAGTTTTAAGAACAACAAATAATAACTTGACTTCTAGTTGATCAATTGGTATAAGAAGTGGCTTATATGAAAGGCAAAAGCCTGTAGATTACACTTATTTTCCCAAAACAAAATATGATCATGCCTCGATTCGTACTTATTTAATTAGCACAGTAATGCCTGACTTTGCTTAGACAAAAGTCTTGCCACTTAACATAAATAATGTACAGTATAGAACATAAAGTCATGGTGCAGTGGAAAACTATGAATATTGAATACTGATTATTGTGTATGACTCCAATGAGCTTGGAGGACTGCATCCATCTCTGCAATGATTCAAATAACTTATTAATAAAGTCATCTAGAATGGCAAAGAAAGCCTTCTTGCAGGATTCCCAGAGTTAATCAAGATTCTTTGGATTCATCTTCACTGCCTCCTCCTTCATTTTACCCCAGACATGCTCAATACTGTTCATTCCGGTGATTGGGCTGGCCAATCCTGGAGCACCTTGACCTTCTTTGCTTTCAGGAACCTTGATGTAGAGGCTGAAGTATGAAATGGAGCTCTATCCTGCTGAAGAATTTGCCCTCTCCTGTGGTTTGTAATGTGATGGGCAGCACAAATGTCTTGATACCTCAGGCTGTTGATGTTGCCATCCACTCTGCAGATCTTTCAAACTCCCCCATACTGAATGTAACCCCAAACCATGATTTTTTCCTTCACCAAACTTGACTCATTTCTGTGTGAATATTGGCTTTATGCTGATTCCAATAGGTCTTCTGCAGTATGTGTGATGCTTGTGATGCAGTTCAACAGATGATTCATCAGAAAAATCTACCTTCTGCCACTTTTCCAAATGATCAACTAGAAGTCAAAGTTATTTTTTGTTGCTCTTACAACTGGGATCAACGACAACACTTTTGTCAGATAGTGGTATATACAGTTTAAAACAAGTCCAAATAATTCCAGCTCTAGTGAAATTTAAATTATTTTTCTAACATTTCCCAAGTGCTGTTTAACAGAAATTTTTTAAAACATTTTGAAACTTATACTTTTAAGTACACATTTCTTTAGCTTTTGCTATAATAACAGTACGTTTTATAGTTATTTTTTTAGTTAGCATTTGTCTTAAGGTGTAATTTAAGGACTTAACTAGGGTTATTAGGTTAAAGCTAGGATAATTAGGCAAATCATTGTCTTTGTTAAAATGTATTATTATGATTATTATGATTATTACTATTATTATTATTATTATTATTATTATTATTATTATTATTATTATTATTATTATTATTATTATTATTATTAAATACCAGTCTGACTAAAAGTAATAAGATTAAGAAAAAAATTACTAGAGGGCTAATAATTTTGCCTTCAAATACATGCAATTAAAAAGACACTTAAAACGGCAATTAAAAATAATTGACATTTATACATTAATAAACTATATAAAAAATATGTAATAAGCACAAGCCATTTAAAAATAGTCAGCATAATCATACAGTTTAAAAAAAGTACATTGTTGTTGTTTTATTATTATTATTATTATTATTATTATTATTATTATTATTATTATTATTATTGTTATTATTATTATTATTATTATTATTATTATTATTATTATTATTATCATTATTATTATATAAAATGATAATTCCTCTCAACTGCAATTAAGTTTTCAATATTTTCCCAAAATTAAAAAGTTATTTACATTCATACATTTTTAAACTACATAAAAAATATGTATAAAGTATTTAATGTGTTTAAAATAATCAGCATAATCATGCATTTTAAAAAAAAGTCAATTGTTGGATATTTTATGCATCTCCTAATTTTTTGGGTGTTAAAGTTGTGTTGGTATTTTATTGTTGTTGTACTACTACTACTACTATTATTAATATTAATATTAATATTAATAATAATATTAATATTAATATTAATAATATTATTAACAGTAGTAGCAAAATTATTATTATTATTATTATTATTATTATTATTATTATTATTATTATTATTATTATTATTATTATTATTATTATTATTATTATTATTATTATTAAATACCAGTCAGACTAAAAGATAATAAAAAACATATCTAGAGGGCTAATAATTGTGCCTTCAAATTCATGTAATTAAAAAAGACCCTAAAAACTGCAATTAAAGTTGTAATAATTTCACTACAATTAAAAGCAATTGACATTTATGCATTAATAAGCTTCTTTTGGAAAGTTAATTAGCTATTTAATATTAGCATAATCATGCAATTGGAAAAAAGGAAATTATTGAAAACAATGGATATTTTAGGCAAAACTAAAACGATTTTAGTATTAATAATAAGATTTATATATATATATATATATATATATATATATATATATATTATAAATATATTATAAATATATATTAGGGCTGTCAATTCATTAAACAAATAACTAATTAATCACAATTTTATGATTAATCATGATTAATCACGAAAGTAATTAATCATGATTAATCAAGAATAAAAAAAAAATCCAAAATACAGGCATTGCAAATATGGAAATTTTATATTATAATAATATTATAAATAAAATAATAATAATAATAAAGTATTGAATACAAACAATTGCAGTAATTGTAAAGTTGTATTGGGAGTTAAGAACATTAATTTTAAAGTAGAAACAATTTTGCTTAGTCCTTAACATTTAGCCAGTTGCTAAGACAGTCCAGTCTATTGACATGATCGGGGGACAACACACGCACGCTCGCACACACACACACACACACACACACATACGCACACACACACACACACACACACACACACACACACAGAGAGAGAGAGAGAGAGAGAGAGAATGCGCAGTAAAGCGCATTCCCTTCAGGAGATGCAACCTTAATTGTTTTATACTTAAATGTTCCTTCTAAAAGCGCTTCCTTGGTCTTATCCATATTTCTTTGAACATTGAACACAAGCAGGGCCAGAGCAAGCTGAACTGGCCCTCTAGGCGAACGGCAATCACGTCGCCCTCAACCCTTCATCTTTATGTTTTTACAGCTCAAAATATAGTGAATATCTGACTCATTTAATAGCACAAATCTTTCAGCAAGTGCAGCATTAATTTACAGCTCCCACAGAGGAAATATCAGCTTGAAATCATTCAAATAATGACATTTTTCCTCACTTTATGAATATTTCATATCAGCTACAGTATATTGTTGTAATATCTTGTGTTTGAATGAATCAGATGAGGCTGAAAACACTTCATCATCATCCTCATCCTCATCCTCATCCAGGCTTGAGAAACAGAATAATCAGATCTGTGGTTTTCTCAGGAGTTGTCAAGCAGAAGTTTATGCTGTTCTTCAACATCTCTAAGCCTCTTTCCTGGTGTAATTACTGGCATCTGAAGCTCCAGGGCCAGAAGAAGCAGATTCTTACATCCAAACCCAGCCATGTAGTGTAATGGCTGCTTATAATGCCGTATATACAGTACTGTATGCCGCAGAGATGTTTAGTATGCATTAAGGTCTTATCTTGCGCAGCGCTAATGAATTCTGAGCCAAGTATGCATTCGGCATATATTTCCAAGGCTCTTTAAGTGATAAGAAAGCTGATATGCTGTGTTTTGATGTGAAGTATGAGTGAAGGCGAGAGAAATATGAGGAGGTGAAGCGTCTTTATTGACCTAAAGGTGAATCTGATCTGCCTTCTCCTTCTGCCCATTTATATTTACTCAGTGAATCTCCGCTCGTCTGTCTTTCCTCTGCTCATATTCTTTCATGTTACCTGCCTTTTTAAAATTAGTGTATTATTATTGTTTTATTTTTTATTTTGGGAAATACATGGAATGTAGCTCTTTTTAATAAGGTACAACAAGGGGAATAAATTGTTAAAAAGGGATCATTCATATCAAAATGCATAAAGTTGACGTCTAACTTGTTTAGTAAAATTTAAGTATTTTTTTTTTAAATATTTACAAAAAATAGAGATTTTTAAGAACACTTTTTTTAAATGTGGTGATTTTTTTTATAATTAATTTCTAATTAATTACTGATTTCTTTGTCACAATGACAGTATATAGGGAAGTTTATTTATTTAGCACATTTCTTATGCAGTGGCAATTTAAAGTGCATTAAACAGGAATAAAAGAGACAAGTATATATAAATATACTTAATAAAGATAATATAAAAACTGATTAAAATGTGTTAAAACAGATTATAAAAGAATGAAAAAGAAAAGAATATAGTGCAATTCCATGCAAATGTCAACCTTGCCATGATTTTTTTTTTT
>CAIGQZ010000379.1:24672117-24689739 GCA_903798205.1 Danio tinwini
GTGGGGTTTACTTGATATATCTGTGTTGTATATGTAATCTGTTTAATCTAGGTGTGTGTGTGTGTGTGTGTGTGTGTGTGTGTGTGTGTGTGTGTGTGTGTGTGTGTGTGAGTGTGTGTGTGTGTGTGTGTGTGTGTGTGTGTGTGTGTGTGTGTGTGTGTGTGTGTGTATGTTTGGCATTGCAAATGGATGGCAGAAGGACAAGACTGCTCCACCTTCTCAAGGACAAACGGAGATTAACGAGTGTCAGTCCCTCACCCTCACCCCCTGCAGACACACACACACACACTGTGCCCATATGCACTAATTGTACTCTGATGCAAATATATATCAAGACATTCCCTGTGTGTCCAGCGCACAAACCCAGCTCAGGCATTAAGACGATGGTGATTAAACTCAGTCCCTGCAGGTTTGGCTCTCCGCTGGCCACAATAACACACTGACTCAGGCTCATATTCATCTGATTACTGCCCACTTCCCCCATCTGTCCATCCATAATGACACACCTCTCTTTAGACTGCTGCAGTGCTTGATGTGAGAGAAAAAAAAATCACTCTGATCACAAAAATACCTCAGATAATCACAACCAAGGCTCACTGGAAATGCATGTCTTAGCCTACATTTAAAATGCATTGCCCTGGGTACATTTTGTTTTATGTTTCAGATGACATATCCACTAGAGGGCACTGTCTACAAGATGTAAAATGCATTGCTTCGGGTACAGTTTGTTTTACATTTCAGATGACAAATTCACTAGAGGGCGCTGTCTACATTTAGACAGCACCCTAGACGTAATTAAGGGTGTGTTTTGTTGTACATTTCAGATACATGTCCTTTTTTTGTACATGCATATGAGAAAGCAGGGCTTGTTTTATAGACCATCCAGCGAAACCACTGTACTAAGCCCAACCAATAGTGTTTTCAGAAGCAAATGCAAGTGAAATGTCGACTTGTAGTTTTACCTTGATTTTACATTGCTTTTATCTCATTTGTGAAACTGTGTTTTACAAGATTTAAGTACAACTAGGCTTGGGACGATAACCCTTTTTGAAGGTATACCGCGGTTTGGAAAAGTCAAGGTTTTAAAACCGCCAAAATTTTCTGTAATACCGTTCCTAAGGTATGTGTAAGATTTTTTTATATTGTTTTTTAATTTTTGTTTTTTTTAGGACATCAGTATCTCCAGCAGAAAAGATATCCAAAGACGCCATTTAAAGTTGTAAAGAAATCTGTGTTTTGAAACAAATGAAGACAGAAGTAGTCAATGATTCATTTCAATTATTTAACCTGACATGTTTACTGCTCCAAAATATTTTAAATGTTTTACAAAATAAAATAAATAGTGTTCAAAGGGGAAAAAAAGTTTTTTTTTAACTGGACACTTAAAATATATATTATTTTATAGCAGCAATTGCAATACCGTGAAACCGTAATATTTTTACCCAAGGTTATCATACCGTCAGAATCGTATACCGGCCCATGCCTAAGTACAACACTGTACAAGGTAAGCTACCGAGCAAACTGACCAAGCCAGAAAAGTTGTCCATATGGACATAGATTGGTGACACAACACATTTGATTACAAATCACAGACACTAATAAGTAGTTTTTGCTATTTATTTGGTGTTGTGCGAAGAACTGCATGAAAAAAACTCTTTATTTGTTGATAATATGTTTCTTTTAATATCATAAGTGTGAAAAGGAACAAAATTGGTTGTTGTCATACTGCTACCTAGTGTTCATTTTGCTTAGACACTGCAGTCAAATGTGTGTTGAAGTACTTTTTGTGGTTTCACAAAAATGTAGGCCGATGCACATACTTTTGTTTAGCCTCACCAGACAATAAAATACAACCCATACAAGTTAAATATTATATAACAATATAAGAATATTTGCCTCACAAACATGAAAGACATACCTGCATAAAGTCTGAAATGTACACTTTTAAATGAGCTAACTTTTTTGGGGGGGTCTTTTAATATTGCTTTAAGTAATACTGTAATGATGCACTGTGGCAACAGAGGTGAGGATCCAAATGCAGTTGATTTATAAAATGGTCATACAGGCAAGATACAGACAGGGGCATGCAGATAATCCATAGGAGTAGTTGGTGTAGCAGGCGAGGCGAGGTCAAAGCAGGTGGCAAAACAACATAAACAGTAAACAAAACAGGGTCAAAAACACAGAAGGCAAGACAAGGAAAATGCTTTGAAATCCTCTCTTGCAGACCACAAGACTCAGCACAGATATGTGTGTGGGAGGTGTATTTATAATCCAAGCTATCAGTCTTCATAAGCTTCAGATGTTTGTGTCATCAAGGAGAGATCTAGGGCTGGTGTGTGAGTGAAGTGCATGATGGGAAATGTAGTTCAGTTCAATGTGAGTGTTATCCAGAAGCCTGCAAGGTGATCATAACAAATACTCCTAAACCCAACTGTCATTTATGAGCAAATCGTACTAAATTGTATTATTGAGATGATACAAATTCATACAAATTAGCCACTAAATCAAAATGTTACGAATTGCTTAGAGATGGCATTGGAAAAACCAATATTACAACCAATCGTATAAAAACTAATATATCAGAACCAAGCCATCACCAGTGAAACACTAAACACACAGCACAAATGTTTAATTTTCACAACCTCCAGGCATAAATAGCTTTCATCTGATGATGCTAACTGCTCATGAGTTCGATGTGATTCTGATGAAATGAATAATGAGAATTGGGCTTGCAGGGAAAGTATTTGTAACCCCTCAAAGATGAATTTCCCACAAACAGTCACCTGGAAAATGAATTATGCTGATGGCTTCCTCCGTCTCCATTTTCAATGAATAATCCGCATTAGGATGCACTGGCAACTGATGTTGTCACATATGAACGTATAGTTTGCATATAATCAGCTTCTGCCTGGATGCAGCCGGCCTTCAACTGAGACTCCATAACAGCTTCTGAATGCTAATGTAACAAATGCAGAATGTAAACGTCTGAAGAAGTGACCCGAGTCTGTCACTGTCACCTTGCATCTCGCATCTGCAGGGTTAGACCCAGAACAATATTCATGCTGCTTGTATTTATTATTTATAGGGGTCTTGTTATGCTTTTTACACTTTCAGATTAGTGCTGCATTCTCTATATCAGCAAGAAACAATTTAAACACCCTAGTGTTTCTGAGTTTTTATTCGTGCTTTAGTACAAATTAAATCCAAAGAAACAAGTGTAACCACAAACTAACCATGTCTTTGCTACAATGACAGTGGTTTGAGCATGGTATTGGTAGTAAAACAGTAGATAAAGAGTTAGCCCATATTGTGTGTCAAAAATTGTGGGATGTGTAACAAAACAAGGACATTTTCAAAGTATTCCGTATAATATATATATATTGCAATTCTATGCAAATGTCAACCTTGCCATGAAAAAAAAAAGTTTTCACCAAAATAGAAAACCGTTTCTACATTTTTTTGTGTAAGCAAGTATTTTACAGTACTTTAGAAATACTCAAAAATGTATCTGTCAGAGTTTAAAACTATTGTATTTCATTTGCCAAAATCACAGAAGGGGCAATTTCACAGCAGTCACATCCATAACGGAAAAGTGTCAGATCCATAACGACACTTTTTTCCTCATAAATGCAAAAAATAATAAATAAAATAAAATCAATAAAGTTGGTTCTATAGTGAGCCGACTTATCTGTTTGGTTAGCATTGTCTCTTTGTGGGTTGTGCCATTTATTTCACAGAATTTCTACAAAGTATGTTGAATACTGTAAACTCACAAACTTTTTTTTGTCACATCCATAACCCATATTTATTTTCCTCTTTTTTTTTTACAGATTGATATTTTTCTGATCTCCTAACTCGGTGGTTAGTTGTTTTGAAAAATATAAACAGATGTGTCAATATAATGTTATCATATAGTTTCTATGTGAATTTATGTTTTGAGTTTTTACTGCAAATGTCACATCCATAACGCTGGAATTGCTCATATATACATATATAAATATATACTTTTTTTTGTAAGTATTTTGGGGTCAGTATCAATAGCAAACCACTGTTGTCCATTGACTTTGACAATGCCTTATTAAACTATCATGCCTATGTGGCCTAGTTAAGCTTTTACACCGAAAATAGGTGTCTAAAATCTTTTCTGTTTAAAAAAAACCTATATTAAATATTTAAAAAAAAAAAAATAAATCATAGAAGAGCTAATCATTTTGTCTTTAGAAATACAAATGATCAAAATAAAAAAATAAAAAGTCATGGTTAATACCTATTTTTACAAATATAAATCCATAGTTATTTTAGGGTAATTAGTTGTGTTTTGTCTTCTTGTCCAAGAGATTTAGTTTCACGCATCGAATATACTGAAACGTCTGGTTACGTCCGTAACCCTCGTTCCCCGAATAAGGGAACGGAGACGTGTGTCTGTAAACAGACTTTTGGGAGTACTTCAGACGACCAATCGCTTCTGATGATAAGAAAACGGGCCAATGAAATGCCAATTGAATTGGCGGAGCTGAGCTCCACAGCTGTGGCTGATGAGCTCATCAGGGCTATATAAGCCAGCTGCTGGAGTCAGATCCTCAGAATTGCCTGCTGAAGAGCCGATCACTCAGCTCCCAGCTGGAGACTTAGGTGCTGTGGCAGTGGAGACACACGTCTCCGTTCCCTTATTCGGGGAACGAGGGTTACGGACGTAACCAGACGTTCCCCTTCATAGGGAACTCCAACGTGTGTCTGTAAACAGACTTTTGGGAGATGTTCTGGAAAGCGCCACAGCAGCTAAGCCCGTCACGCTCCTGATGTGCAGTTTGCCAAGCAATGCGTAAGCGCACTGACATCACCAAAAGCGCAACCTTCCAACGTCCCCTAGGCCCAAAAATTACCATTACATGGGAATAATACAATTTAGATCGGGGGTCGTGATTGAGCTTTTACCTAGCTAATATAGACTAGGGATTTTAGAGATACGACAGTACGTTGGGAAAGCGTGCCAGTCCCCAAAGGGGGAGGACGCTGCGGAGACCACCTGCTACCCGGAGGGGGAGACTTGATGGTAAGAGAGCATATGGACTAGCCCTATTGAGGGGGAGTGCTACATATGATAAGCTGGTTAGCGGTTAGGGAAGACATGGGTCCGCCTGAATAGGGGGAACACACCATGGTGGATAATGCATATGGCATCACCTAGACAGGGGAATGCACATAGCTGGCACCGAACCTCAGTATGCGGGTAGACCAGATGGGCGTACCAGACTACACACTGAGCCAAGCACTCGACTCCTCCGCTGAGTCAGGTGCTGGGGGCCTCGGAGGAATTCTCTAGGGTTCGCCTGAAAGGGGAAACTTACTAGTAGAATAGAAAATGCGCACGCATCTCCGGGTTAGGGAGCCTGGCGCAGCAAGCGTTTATTGACACCGAGCTTAATTTCCTCTCGATTGACTGGGGTAACCAGTAACCAGGAGGAAAGTGACTCCACTCGAGAAATAATCTCGATAATGTGTTAGGTGTCGCCCAGCCAGCAGCTCGACATGATCTGTTAAGAGGCGCTGTTTACTCACGCCGAAAAGGAGGCACCGCTTATTATATTATTATTATTAAGTGTGCTCTCTCTCCCGGGGAACACAGCTCGCCCTGGCACATGAAGCGAGGGTGATGGCATAAATTAAAAAATGGACCAAACTCTATTTTAATACAGCACTTCCCTTCTGCTGATCATAACAGAAAAGAGCTGCGTATGCTTACATGTCACGTTAAGCGCAGTGCGCGGACATAGCAATGAAAAGGCTGAGTCTGCCTCCTCCGCAGGCAGCGCTTGCAGGCTCACCACCTAATAAAAAAAAAGGGGGGTGGTAGAAGCCTTGGCACAAGGTGAACCGAGGTCTCAGGTATTTAAACGTGAGAGTAGGTCGGCCCAATTACTGGCACAATTCGCTGACCGAAAATGCCACCGGAATCTTAACCCTCCTGATACCAACGCGATCAGCAGAGCTGCCTAAAGGGACAGAACGTATATATACTGATCGAGTGGCTCAACGGACCTAATCATAACTGCTAGGGCTAGACAGATCCCAAGAGGGTGAGAGAGGGGGCGGGGATGGATTATCATCACGCGCCACGCGCCTCTGAGAAACCGGCTAAAGAGGTTATGCTTTCCCAGCGCGCTACCATCCGCATTAAAAACGCGGATGATCACACGCCAAACCTTCAGTGTGGAGGGAGACAGCCAGCGCTCCAGCTATCCTGAAGGAAGAAAACACAACACTAATCTGGCATGTCCGGGGGTTTTCTCAGAGAGAATTCCCACACAACGAATAGACTCCACTGCAGAACATAGGCATACCTAATAAGGCGCTCTAGCCTGTAGTGACGGTGTTAACTATCACACTGATAAGTCACCTAAGTCCACCGCGCTCTGTCTGGAAACCATCCAAAGAGGCTTCAGAGCCCTGCACGGGTGCCAGGGGGTGCCTGTCCCAGAAAAAGGAAGTGCTTTTTCCGGGGAATTCATCAGGGAGGGCCATCACGAGGAGTGTGAGTTCTGAAAACTCGGGTCCGGTTGGGCCAGAGAGGCGCAACGAGCAAGACCCGCTCCTCGTCTCCCCAACTTTGCACAGTGTAAGTAGTGTCTGTGCGAGCAGGCTCACTGGGGAAAGAACGCATATTGCGTAACCCGGGGCCAGCTGAGAGCCATTGCTTTGTGCAGAGCAGAAAAGGCAGCCAGCGAAGGGCCGCTCGGGAGAAACAGCAGGATGACCTGGGCTTCTCTGAAGCGTGCCCATAACAGCTGGAACGTGCCGGGGTGGAGTCTCCGTTCTCCTGAAACATAGCAGTCCTGAGAGCTTGTAGCTGGCATGGAGAGCTTGTACAGGATATGAACGGCGCGCAGCTATTTAGCCGCAAGACTCCGGAGGAGCGGATGGCGAGCGAACTGAGACATGCTGAGGTGGCGAACACTGCCCGAACGGTTGATGTATGCCATCGCAGCCATGCTGGCCGTCCTAACCAACACGCGTTTCCCCTCCCGCTTCGGTAGTCACCGGCGGAGAGTGAAAAACAATGCCAACAGCTCCAGGCAGTTGAAATGCCAATGCAACCTGGGTCCGGTTTACGAACCTGCAGCTGCATGCTCGATACACACAGCCCGCCAGCCCATACTGGAAACATCTGTCAAGATGACAGCATCACTGGATACTTGTTCTAAGGGCACTCAGGCCCGTAGAAGGCAAGATCCATCCAGGGGCTGAAGGTGCGGAGACACAGCGTGGTGACGTAAACCCGGTGCCTCTCCGCGTGCCATGCCCATCTGGGGACCCGATCGCGAAGCCAGCGCTGAATTAGTCTCATATGAACAATTGAGCAGCGTGATAGCGGCTACAAATGTCATATGCCCCAGGAGCCTCTGAATAATTTCAGTGAGACCAATATAACTGCCGAATTAATCAGACAGGACAGCGCTAGCCCAGCGCGCTAAGAGCGCACCGTGATGCAGACCGAGTCCAGCTCCAACCCGAGATGAGAGAAGCTCTGCCCGGGGGAGAGCCCGCTCATACTCGGTTGACCCAAAACCCAAACAGGCTGAGGTGCCGGAGCACCAGGTCCCTGTGCATAATCGATCAGGTCAGAGATCTAAAAATAGTCAATGAATAATCAAAAAATGCAGATGCGCGTGCGCTAAAGACGCACAGGGCATCCTCCACGCATGGAAACAGGGACAGCCCGAATGGGAGGACTGTTGCCACCCTGTTCGGCCCCCTGTCGAACACCGGAAAAAAATCACAGTATAAGGAGGGAGAGAGCGAGACATGGAGCGAGCGTCCTTCAGGTCTATAGCTCCAACCAATCCCACGGACGGACGCACTGGGGGATGCGTTTCTGCATGAGCATCTTGATAGACATCCTGAACAGATGACAGATCAAAACACGCAGATAGGATTGGTATAACCCACCGCTTTCTGGATACGATGAAGGGGGGCGTAACCCGCTCTTCATCTCGGCTGGAGGACTGGCTTGATTATATCCTTCGCCAGGAGGATAATAATCTTCTCACGCGAGACAGGGAGTGGTATAGCGATGATCGCTTAAATACACACTCGTGCACTCGGGAGGCCAACAGCGAATTGAAACGCATAGCCGAGTCTGACCGTCCCCCTGAGCTACTGCGCGGGCTGAGCAGTGCTAACCAGACTGACAGAGCCCGCTAACTAGCAGCATACCCGGAACGATCGCTGACGTACCCGCGGAGGGGCAGCTTCGGGATGGGGAGTGCTCATCCCGGGAAGCAGAGCGTCCCGAGGAAGAGGTGAAAATAAGAGATTGACTCTTACCTTACTCCCAGGATCCCGCGGAGTGGCTGGAGGTGCGAGAAAGGAGCTCATCCTCTGGCGCCCTCAAGCCTGTGGCGAAATGCACCAAAGCTGAGAGCTGGAAGGCAGTGCGTCCCATGCTGGCAGCAATTGGGCTTCCACACCCAGAGGGAGGAAAAGCCGCTCTTTTCGGATCGCTACTCATTATACATTCGCGGGGGAGCCCCGGCCTCCACCGGGGAAAGAACGGTTCTCCTCCTCTCCAAGTGGCCCGCCTCAGGTTCGCTTCGCAGTCCAGTTATTGGACTTAACGGCGACCTGTGACGGGAGCGTCAACTCCCCGCGGGCGGGAAGAGCGCACTCGGCGAGGAGCAGCCAGCGCGGACAGGTCTGATGGGGAGAGCCCACCAAGAGATGACCTGTTCCATCGCGCACGGCTGATCTTTCACCACTGAGGATTCCTGGGTAAAATCCCCGATGGTGTCGCCGAGAAGGCCTGCCTGGGATATGGGCACACTAAGAAAGCGTACTTTGTCAGCGCGGCGCATATCTACAGGGCAAGCCAGGGTGGCATTTCCGGACCACTATGTGGCCATCGTCTTCCCCAGGGCACGGACGGCCGACTTGAATGTCATGAGAGCATAGTCGATCGCCGTGAGATGCTTACGCATAATCCTGGGGAAGAACCGCCCCTGTGCAGCACAGCCAGGAGGCCGTGGGGCACGGCAGAAGCGGCATGGCCCGCAGCGGTGTGGGCTCTGGCCTTGATAGACACAGATAACCCACCCGCCTTAGACGGGGGTCTCAGCTTACCCCTCCAGGTGGCGGCACCCACCACCTGAGGAAATAGCTTTGTACCCACTGGCCGCCTCGCCATTAAGGGAGGTGAAGGCGGAAACACACGTGAACCGGGCAGAGAAAAACGCCCTCTATGCCAGCGTGTGCTCACTGTGCGCCCCTGGGAAGAAGGGGACGGGGGCTGGAAGATTAATCTTAGAACAGCCCGCACGTCACACCCTCTAGTCGGTCCGGCGGTGAGACTGGGGGACAAGCCATCTCCAGCCGCACTGCCGAAGCAGCCCAGGAAGCGCAGCTGTTACGTCTGATTCGAGAACCGTGACTGCGCATTGCACCCTGTGGGATGGAAGCGAGCCCAGACTGTCATCCGAGCATAACAGCTCGCCCTCCGATGTCGCGATGGACCTTTGATCTCCGGTGTCATCAGGCGGAGGCGCGGGCATCCCGGGGGATGAACCGTACAACCGCCCGAAGCTTGGATGGGGCACGCTGTGGAGGAGTGGGGGGTCCGCGGGCCCGGAGGCGACGGATAAACCCCCACTGTGATCCTCAGATCTGCCCGCGTGCTAACCGCTTTCACGGGGAGCAACGGGGGTGGCCGAAGCCGCGATCTCAGCAATGCAACAACCACGCCCTCGCAGTGAGAGCATAAGCTGTCCGCGGGCACCGCACCGACATGCTGGACCCCCAGACCTGTCATGCGATACCCGTGCCCATCATCCGGAGATAGGAACCACCGTATCCAGAAACGCACAGTCAGAACAGCGTCTTGAAAAAGACGTGTTGATTGACTGTGTTGCTCTCTTAGGAAAATCTCTTTTAGATCACCAGCGAAACGCCCGGAGGACGGGAAACCCAGCCCGCCACTCGCACGTCTTGCTTCCGCACTGGTGAAGGTAAGGCTTCCTTCTCTGGAAGTCAGCTCAGCAGAAGTTGTTCAGCTCACGATCGTCTCTGAAGCAACAATTCTGAGGATCTGACTCCAGCAGCTGGCTTATATAGCCCTGATGAGCTCATCAGCCACAGCTGTGGAGCTCAGCTCCGCCAATTCAATTGGCATTTCATTGGCCCGTTTTCTTATCATCAGAAGCGATTGGTCGTCTGAAGTACTCCCAAAAGTCTGTTTACAGACACACGTTGGAGTTCCCTATGAAGGGGAACATGCATTTTCTTGACCCTCTAAAGACATAACCAGTATTACTGTATGTACTGTACACTGTATGCTTTTTACATAATCCTGTGTGTATTTGACAGCTGATTTGAAATACTTTTTGCATACTTTGTTTCTGAGTACTCGGAAAACTGTATATTAGGAGTTTAAACTGTCAAGACTTTAACAGTGCACTTACACTAGGCTATATGAACTGAGCAAATTTCCCGGTTAGTTTGACAAGTGTGAGTGCTCTGAAATGCACCCGGGCACAGTTCATTTGGCCCGGTTGGAAGAGGTGTGCCAGAGCACAGCACACTAGTGCAAAGCATGCCGGAGTGTGAAACTTTTAAGATGAAACGTCACTTTTAAGGGACTGTTTCATATGGATTAATCATTCTTTTCAATGAATGCAAGTGGTCGTTGTTTATAAAAGACGCAAACCCCTCTCTGCACATCAGCAAAAAAAAAAAAAAAAAAAAAGAACACCTGTGAATCTCAAAATACAGAATATGTTCATTAACAGATCTTTTTTACAGTGTGGCTTGTTAGAATTGGACAATATCTGGAATCCAATGGTTACAAAAAAATCTAATTACTTAGGAATCACATTTAAAGTTATTTAAAGTAAGTGCACAATGTACATTACAACCAAAAAAATGATATATTTACTGTAGGAAATTTATGATGAAAAATGATCTTTACATAAAATTATAATAATTTTTTGGACATAAAAAATCTGTAATTTTGCCCCTATGGTATGCTTTTGGCTTTTACCAAAAAATGTACTCATGCAACAAAATATTAGTTTTGTACATAAAGAGATACTCAAATTGACATTTTTTTCTTTTCTTTTTTTTTTTTTGATTGGCCATTTACACCATGCTATATTATAAATATTGTAATTTTTTTCAGAAGGTGTTTTGAGCTGCAACTTTTTTTTTTGCAATTAATTCAGTATATTTTGTTTAATATATTGACATCAGCTATTAGTATAACACCAAGCAACCAGTTTAAAACCACCTTAGCAGCCGAATGATAATGCCAACCCAGGCTCATTCTGAAAACGTATCCCTATATACAGTTCTGGAGAGTGCCAAATACGTCCTAGGTGCCACGTTTTTTTTTTTTTTTTTTGCAGTTTTTGTGAATCCACCAGAGTCCATTGTGTATGCTTTTTGAGATCTCATATTTCTCCTGTGAGTGCCATTTAAGCTCGCTGCTTTTGCGTAAATCTATCAAATCTCCTTCCCTAATCCCAACCAATAGCATTTTCAAAAAAGCACCAATTGACCTGCCCACCCACTTCCTTAAACCCAACCCACAGTTTTTAAAAGAAATCCAGAAAAACAAAAGCCCTCGCGACCACGTTTTCAGATTTTACCACATTCTCACCCTGTAATTTACTTATTATATTTTTTGGCTTCTGTTTTTGTCTTACGCACTTTCTGAAACTGTTCTTCACCAGACTTGAACCCCATTGTCTTGGTCAACTCCTCTCTGTGGCTCAAGTCCGCCGATGTACATGGCGAGCTACTGGTCAAACTGGTAACAGCTGGAAGCCGTCCATAAAGAGGTTTTACAGACGATATGCAGTCATATGTACTTCTGGCCACATAATTCTTAATCTCCAGAAATGTATATAGGACTACGTTTTCAGAATGAGCCTATGTCGGATAATGCTCTGCACAACAACCTCCATGCTATATTATAAATATTGTAAATTATTCAGAAGGTGTTTTGAGCTGCAACTTTTTTTTGCAATTGTGTACGCTTTTTGAGATCTCATATTTCTCCCGCGAGTGCCATTCAAGCTCGCTGCTCTTGCGTAAATCCATCAAAGGCCACTGTCGACTGACTGACTGAATAACTGATTGACTGACCCACCCTTCTCCTTCCCTAATCCCAACCAATAGCATTTTCAAAAGCACCAATTGACCCGGCCACCCACTTCCTTAAACCCAACCCACAGTTTTTAAAAGAATTCCAGAAAATCAAAAGCCCTCGCGACCACGTTTTCAGATTTTACCACATTCTCACCCTGTAATTTACTTGTTTATTATATTTTTTGGCTTCTGTTTTTGTCTTACGCACTTTCTGAAACTGTTCTTCACCTGACTTGAACCCCATTGTCTTGGTCAACTCCTCTCTGTGGCTCAAGTCCGCCGATGTACATGGCGAGCTACTGGTCAAACTGATAACAGCTGGAAGCCGTCCATACAGAGGTTTTACAGACGATATGCAGTCATATGTACTAGCCTATGTTGGATAATGCTCTGCACACCAACCTCTATTCTAATCATTACTTAAATATACATTTTTCATAAATGGCATTTGCACAAAAAAAGCACAGAAAATGTTCAAATGTACTTGCTATAGGTACATCAGTAGCATGTCTTTCTACAGCACATACTGTACATCTAACTTAGTGAATTCTCCTACTCTTCTTTAAAATAAACTTTGATGGTAGAACTTCAGAAGCAAGATTCTTTTTTTTCACAATTCTTTAGATATTCAGAAGATATTCACAGAGATGTGTGAGTAATTAAGGATTAAATCCATGCGTTTGCTCTTGAATATGTGCGGTAGGTCTTCCTCTCGCACAGGCTGTCCTTTTCCTGCTCGTTTTTGATCTCGCTGAGACTTAGCGAGGTTAATAATGCCGCACATTAATATTTTATCAGACTTCTCAATTAAAGCTTTATTTGCAGGAGAAGATTCTTCCTCTATAATGAATTCTCCCTTGCACTTGATCAAACACACACACACACATACACACACGAATGCATTCTCTCTCATTCCAGATTCTCACATATATATACGACTATATGTGTGTGTCAGTTAGGTCGACCTTTCTTCACAGTGGGGAACAAATGCTCTCACCAAGATAGTAAAGCCAAATCACGTACATTATCATGTTGATGGTGCCCAGGAGGAAACAGCTTTGTAAACATGATGAATAATTCTCTAAAAATGTTTAAAGTGTTGTGCTTTTGTCAAGTGTATTTAAAGATCACTGAAAAAAACACTAGAGAATTATTGTGTGTGTGTGTGTGTGTGTACTTGGAGAACTCTTTGTCTTTGTGAGGCCAGTTTGACATTTGGATCATCAGAATAAGCACCAAGAGAGTTAAGTGGGCACTTTTCTGCCACCCCAAGTTTAGAATTGGGTTAAGGAAATTTAGCGTCAGGCGAAGCAGTGGTTAGCATGATCGCCTCACAGCAAGAAGGTTGCTGGTTTGAGTCCCGGCTGGGTCAGTTGGCATTTCTGTGTGGAGTTTGCACGTTCTCCCCATGTTGGCGTGGGTTTCCTCAAAGTGCTCCAATTTCCCCCACAGTCCAAAGACATGCACTATGGTAGTGTATGTGCAGTGTTGTGCAAGTTATTTCCAAACTGTAATACATTACAGATTACTTGTTACTGTTATTTAAAAGTAATCCCTTACATTACAATATTACTGTCTCAAAATTGTAATATGTTACATTACTCTTATATTACATTTTAGTTACTTTCACCAAAAAAAAAGCTACAGAATTAGAACTTAACATTCTAAAACGACCAAATGTACGGCAGAGCATGTTACATCCAGTAGAAAGAGATATGATGTAGCAGAATGACTGTGACTATTATTAACAATAATAGAGGTGAAGTTGGTTTTATATTCGGATATTCAGACTTTCTCCTTATAATATAATTTCAGAAAAGTATTCTTTGCAAATACTAAATAGGGAAAGCAGCCAGTGACTATCAAAGTACAACATTGTTCACAGTCAATTAAATAGTGTTAAGGTTGTTTTGACGTCATACTTGCATACTAATTCCGATCGAATATTCAAAGTAACATGGTAAACAATATAAAGACTTCTAAATGAACGAATGTGCAAATATAAAACCAACTTTACAGCTATCTAACAATATAGTATATAATTGCCAACGTGAAGGCTCAAGACAATGCAAGAAAGGATGACAGTCAGATTCACAAATGATTTGGTTAAAATGTGGTAGAGGTAAAGTTGTTATCTGGCAATATCTGTGAATAGCTTGACTATATATTGTAAATAATACTAGCCTAAAACAGTAAACCTAACACTCAAAAACACTAGTATTTATTAAAGAATTTACATTAACCTGTAGGTAAATAGTGTAGCAATATATTAAACCATATCAACATTCTTGGGATAACAATGTAACAGGAGGATCTCTGGAGAGCAAAAGCAGGAAAAGAGGAGGAAAAACAAGGCACAAATTGTGAGTCTGCATCATTTGACGGAGCGAGAGCAGATCATTTGCACGTGAGCAGACCAGCCAGTGTTTTGAGTGCACGCGAGGAGTTTTGTCTATGAATAGAGGAAATGGACTTGTAATACTGTGCTTATGACATTTGTCAGTGAAATAACGCCATATGCGCGTACGTCCATCTCACGAATGTACTGTCATCTGCCATTTTCATCTATTTGTCGCTTTTTCGCTGCGCGTAGGCTTATCGTTACTGCGAACCGGGCTGAGCCAAAATAGCCCCGGACCTCGAGCTCAGAGGCTGAAATCATTCCGCGGTCAAAGTAAAAAGTTCCGATAGCCAGAGGGAGATCAATGACAACGCACACGTATGTTCACTCACCACCAACAGGAAATAGAACTGCAGTATTTTTATATTTGTTAATGTCGGGCGAAAGGTTTGTTGTAACGCACGTGTTACTGAACATGTACCGAGTAAAATATTACTGAAAATGTATTCTTAATGCCTTACACTACTGCGTTACAGGAAAATGTAATACGTTACTGTAATACATTACTTTTGTAACGCATTACTCCCAACACTGTGTATGTGTGTGATTTGAGTGTGTATGGATGTTTTCCAGTACTGGATTGTGGCTGGATGGGCATCTGCTGTGTGAAACATATGCTGGATAAAGCATTGTACATACATTGGTTTGTGACTGCATCAGTTTGTGTGTGTGAATTTGTATTAGTGTATGTAGTGTATGTAGTGTATGTGAAGATTTTTTCAACACATTTCTGAGCATAATAGTTTTAATAACTCATCTCTAATAACTGATTTATTTTATCTTTGCCATAATGACAGTACAGAATATTTGACTAGATTTTTTTTCAAGACACTTCTATATAGCTTAAAGTGACATTTAAAGGCTTAACTAGGTTAATTAGGTTAACTAGGCAGGTAAGGGTAATTAGACAAGTTATTGTATAACAATGATTTGTTCTGTAGACTATCGTAAACAAATATAGCTTAAAGGGGCTAATAATATTGACCTTAAAATGGCTTTTAAATCTGCTTTATTTTAGCTTAAATAAAACAAATAAGACT
This sequence comes from Danio tinwini, assembly GCA_903798205.1. Lineage (NCBI taxonomy): Eukaryota > Metazoa > Chordata > Actinopteri > Cypriniformes > Danionidae > Danio > Danio tinwini. The sequence continues at coordinate 24,687,700 of CAIGQZ010000379.1, forward strand.
TTGTCCAGAAGAAAAAATATTACCAGACATACTGTGAACATTTTCTGAATATGTTAAACATCATTTGGGAAATATTTAAAAAAGAAAAAAATCAAAGGGGGGCTAATAATTCTGACTTTAACTGTGTACATATATATATACATAGATGAGCTATTTTGAGGCTATAGTTCAAAATGCATGAACTAATATTAACATACAGTACACATCTCTGTAAAATGCATTAGAGTGTAGAAATGCTGCAGCAGTATTGTTCATTCTGTTGAGTAAATTGTGGCGTTCAGCATATATTTGTGAAAAGTGATTGTTGCCAGTGGCAACGCAGTATAACTCACCAGTTATGCTTCAAACATGTGTTCCTCCATAACCGTGTTCATGTTCTCTCTGCAGTCAAGGACAATAATTGTCATTTATGCTTAAATCCATATCACACCTCCATGTTTGTATTTATTTTTATTTGTTAACAATTCCATAAGGCAGATCATGTTCAGCCACATGATCATTTTCACAAAGATAAACCTGTTTATGATACTATAAGGCTGGATACATTAATAAATGAACATTATTGCATAAAACTCTCATAAAGTGTTGCAAAATGATCATTAAGTTCCCAGTATTACAGAAAAACAACTCTCTCTTTCTCTCTCTCAATTTATTTATTCATTCATTCATTCATTCATTCATTTTCCTTCGACTTGGTCCCTTTATTCATCAGGGGTCACCACAGCGGAATGAACCGCCAACTTATCTAGCATATGTTTTACGCAGCAGATGCCCTTCCAGCCGCAACCCAGACCACACACAGAAAGAACCTATAAACATATACAGTATGTTTTAATATAGGTTTTGATATGTTTTTAATATATGTGACGTATATAAAATTGGCCGTTTTCCTATAAGTACATATATGCACATACTGTGATGCGCAGATTAGCTGAAATATTACCCGAATCTGCTCCTTCATTCTAATTTTTTTTTTTTTTTTTACCTTCATATATTATTTTAGCTGATATATATATATATATATATATATATAATTAATAATAATTCTCTTTAATAATTCTATTTCTTTGTTTTAAGCATGATGATAGGTCACCGTGGATCGTTCGTTATTAACAGCAGATTTAGCTTTTACATATACAGGAAAAAGATAACACATACTATGTCACTTCATTATAAACAGCAGCCATGTTGTTATGTTTACTTGTTTGCCTTTTTCTTTGCACTGTGCAGAAACAAAATAGCATCTACTGTGCCTGGATTTGGCGATTCCGCCTCGCCTCCAAAACACGGCCAGCTGCCTTAAATAAGAGTTCGCTCGCACCGCTTGTTGCAGGAATGCATAAGCTTCTCTTTGCAAGGCGCTGCAGTTGTGTAAATAAGCAATCTTGTTTCTCCCAGAACGATAGCAGATTTTCCTCTGGTGACTCCTCTAACTGAAAGTTTGGACAGTACTCTTACACTTTATCCATTATTTTGGGCATCTCACCTTCACATTCTGCGAAGTACACTCTTTGCTTTTTGGCTGGTCAACTGCTATGACCTGCGACCCACCCGCAATTAATAGTAATGTATTTTTTTATTACCCGACACGCGGATTATCTTCAGCGCCTGTGGATAAAAGAGCCATCTGCGCATCACTAATGTACATATATGCACATATATGTGAACATATATGTGTGCATATATACGTGCATACATGTACCTATTTAGGTATATATATATATATATATATATATATATATGTGTGTGTGTGTGTGTGTGTGTGTGTGTGTGTGTGTGTGTGTGTGCATATGAATATATATGTTCACCTATATATTTACCTTTATGTTAGTGAATGTATTCAAATCCATATGTACATATAGAGGATATAAAGAAGCAATACAGCAGACCTATATGGCCTGTATTTGCACATATATGCACCTCAATTTAGCCTATATTATATACGCATAGATGCAGCATATATATTATCAGATATGTACAGTACGTATAGGTGTTTTTTTTTAAAGAGTGAGTGCTCTGACTAAACCACCTACCACCCCC
>CAIGQZ010000379.1:24699778-24710536 GCA_903798205.1 Danio tinwini
ATATATATATATATATATATATTTGTTGTTAATGTTGTTGTTGTTGTTGTTCATTCATTCATTCATTCATGTTCTTTTCTGCTTAGTCCCTTTACTAATCCGGGATCGCCACAGCGGAATGAACCGCCAACATATCCAGCACGATTTTTACGCAGCGGATGCCCTTCCAGCCGCAACCCATCTCTGGGAAGTAGTGTTGTTGTTGTTGTTGTTATTAATATTAATAATTAACTAATTTATGTGATCTAATTTTCCACCATTTGATTTATATTAGATTATTATATATTTTTCTATTTTATTAAAACAGGCCTGCAAGTAGACAATACAAAATGAAGTAATGACATAATCTTAACTTTAAAGCTGAAACAGGCTGCAAAAATCAGCAAAAAAAACATTTGCAATACTTCCTAAATAATTGCTTTATAATAAATACTTTAAATAGGGCTTTACCTTTAAAAAGTTTCTTTAGAAATTTTGCTGACCATGAATCTCTAATGATAGGATATCTTTAAAATTTATGCTTCTAATATCCAAAATATTGTGGTCTTCTGAGTTTCAGATGGCTAGCATCCTTATTTTATTTTATTTATTTGTTTTTTGCATTAGATATAGTCTGATGAAAGGCAGCACCAATATTTCATTATTTATAGTATTTCTGTCGTTTTCATTAAAGGGGCAAAATAAACATTCATAAAAAAAGTTTGTTTTCCAATTGTTCAGTTAAAGTTACTGTAAAGCATAACCAAGTGTGTTTACTTGAAATACATACTCTGCAATGATGGACATTTTGATAACTGCTTGGGTAGGCTATTTGATTTGTTTGCACACTGTCTCGGTTATATTGTGTAATGGAAGATCATGCGGGCGCTTGCTGGTTTGAGTCCAGCTGGAACAGCCGTGCAGCCGAGTTCATTTAGTATGATTTCGCCTATCTCGGCTTCTGTTAATACATGTACAAGTTAATCATTGGTGAAGACTATTTGAATTTAAATTTTTGTTCTACGGCGAGCTTGGTTAGCCTACCTTTGGCTGGACAGTTCTCACGGTCGTGGCGAAATAAAAGACTGTCCTGGGAAAATTGGCACATATGATCACCCTTATGGGTGACTAAAACAGGGCTATTCAATATTCTAGATAACCTATGTACTTTGGGGTGGAGTAACAACTTCTTTAGAGAAGAACCCCATATTTCTTTGTGCAAGTTATATTGTTTTACACGCACATATAGCAGGAGGATGAAGATGAAACCAGGGTGGACATTTCAACAAGGAAATGATCCAAAACACAGCCAAGGAATCTCTTAAATGCTTTCAGAGAAAGAAAATCAAGCTGTAGAATGGCCTAGCCAATCACCTGACTTGAATCCAATAGAAATTAAAGATCACATTTCATAGACGAGACCCACAGAACCATCAAGGTTTTTACACTCTGTTGAGCAATGCATGTGACTTCATTCTCTACAAGAGAGTCGTCTTTAAGCTGCCAACATTGATTATTGTTTTAAGCATACCTGATAAGATTACATTTTTGGCTATATAAACTATTGTCATCCTCAGTCACATTGTAGTGGGTGGTATAAAATGGATGACAGTCACATAAAAAACAACAAAAAAGCAACAACAAATAGATGCTTGAAACCTTTTTTCATATTTGCCCAAATGCACTGCTGTAAGCAAATCTGCATCAAATGTCTGTAAATTTTCAGTACAACAACTGAGAAACACTATACTGTATATTAAAGTATATTTTCCTCTCTGGGCTGCTTGTGTCTCTGTGATGGGAGATGCAGAGATTTTTGGCTTGTGGAGAGTTATCGAACACTTCCGCCATCAGAAAAGCCATTCACTTAAGAGGCTGCTATCATCTTCCCCGGGGACCTCTCAACACACACATACACACACACACACACACACACACACACACACACACACACACACACACACACACACACACACACACACACACACACACACACACTGCTGAAGAGCCCGTCTGATAGTGTCGCCCTGAGCTTGTGCGAGGAGTGTTTGACTGGCCATTAGAACAGGAAAGTGCAGGAGCTAAAAAGCGAGGCTCCAAACTTTCGAATCACAATCCACACACTTCTGCTGCACACTAAAAGACGCCACTTCACTGCTGATGCAAAATTGAATCCTCAAGTATGACAATGTGCATGAAATGGAACTGTAGAAGGAGAACGATAACAATATTGTCGTCTAGTGTGCTAGGGGCTGTGGATGATAGTAGATTTCCAATTTTTGTATGCTTGATTTGGGACACCTTTCTGTTTAGGATCATGTTTGCACCTGGTACTAAAAACCAATTTTGTCAGCCTGATCACAAAATGCATATGTAAATGAGGTCTAATATGATAGTTCAGCCAAAAATGAAAGTTTGATTTTAGCAGAGGCTACTTTTCCACCTACATGACAAACAGTTCTATATACAGTACAGTCAGGTACGGTTCAATGTTAAGCCTGTTATGAACTATTACAAACTGTTCTTGGCAAATAATTGTTGGAGACATGCTGGACTGGTAGAGCATGTGTGCGTATAGTTGTCATCTGTTCTATTTTTTTACTTTATCTATCTATCTATCTATCTATCTATCTATCTATCTATCTATCTATCTACACAGTAAATTTTCCAGAGTAAAATTTACTCAAATTGAAGAAAATTTTACTCTATAAAAGATAACATTTGGTCCCTCTCTAGAATGAGTAAAACTTACTCTTTTGAAAGAGTCATTTTTTCAGAGTTAATTTTACTCAATTTTGAGTTAATATTTTACTCTTTCATGTAATATTTCACTCTATTTTGTGTTTTTTGAAATCTACTCTTTTACTATTTTACTCCATTGAGAGCTATAAGAATTTTACTCTGCTTTTTTTTTTACTCTGTTCAGAGGAACTACAAATTTTCTCTGCCACTGTTTTACTCAGTTGAGAGTTAAAATAAATTGACTCCGCTATAATTTTTAAACTGTTCAGAGGAACTTTAGATTTACTCTGCCAACATTTTACTCACTTGAGAGCTATAAGAAATTTACTCCACTTTAATTTTTAAACTCTGTTTAGAGATACTTTAGATTTACTCTGCCACCATTTTACTCAGTTGAGAGCTATAAGAAATTTACTCTGCTACTATTTACTTTACCTCCAGAGTTGTTTATTATCAAATACGAGTGAACAAAGAAGAATAATTAACTATCCAGAGAGACTCTTTTGGATGTTCACATTTTACCTGTCAAAATCCCTAAAATAAACTTGAATTTCAGAAAATAAAATCAAAACTGTTTATTCGTGTTGCACAAATTTATTTTCTGGGTCTTTAAACGTACATTTTCATCATGAAAAAAATGAAAATAATATTAAATGATACAAAAATATACAATAAACACAATAACATAACAGACTAGGGTTGTCACTATACTGAAATTCGGTAGCAATCGATACTGAATTTTTAAAAGGGTACATTTCCCGCTAACATTTGAGCACTGTTGAGCTCGTTCATTAACATCGCTTATTTGCCATTGTCTTCACATGCTCAACAAAAATGACTGTGATTGACCGTAAAGGACATCAGTTCACCAAAATCACCACTGTTTACTGAGTGTAACCACAGATACAGGGACACTGGAGCGTTTTAAAGTCAGTAAACAGCGTTGAGTTTGGTGAACTGATGACCTTCATGGCACATCAGTTATTTCTGTTGAGCACGTGAAAACAATGGCAAATCAGCGCTGTTTAAGAATGTGTTCAACAGTGCTCAAATGCTAGCGGAAAATTGACATTTTAAAATTTCAGCATCGATTGCTACCAAATTCCAGAATCTTGACAACCCTGGAAGAGACAAAAAATAAATCAAATAAAAGTACATGAACATGTTCAACTAAACACGATGTTTCCAGTGCAGTTGTAATAAAAAGTATTCGCTCATCTTTAGTAACAACATTCTGAATTACATAAAAAAACAGGCATGTCATTTTGGACTTTTAACACAAACTGCTAACCCTGAGCGATAAGTATTTCCACAGATCTTGACCCATTTCACACTTTGAATCTTAGTCCACAAAGGCACATTAAGCTTCTCAGCCATCTCAACACCAACTTCCATTTCATTCAAGGGAACCATTTTACCAGGACCCAATTTCACATCATTTGGATCAAATCTTTGTCCAAATATAAGTCATTTGGCACTGGTGTTTCTTTGCCAATGTTTTTATGTTTTTAAAGCTTTTTAGCTGCTTTTTTAAAACATTATGTTTTCCTTCATAGCGCATAAACCAACAATGTAACAGTGGTCCAATTTTCTGCATACAAGTGCGGTAGTGCACCATAAAATGATGCTTTGGCAACAAGTTCTTATCAGGAAACAAATGCTTAAATAAACTGTGGTGCTCCAAAATCAGATGCTTCAAATAAATGGTTATTCCATTGGATGTAACTGAAGAAAACACTATGTTGACGATCTGAAGCAATAAAATGAACAAATACTAGTGCTGATCATTAGGACACACAAGATCTCCAAACATGATGGGCAGGTAGTGCAGTAAACACCAGCTCTGAATAGCATTTGTCAATGACACCAGCCACTTTAAGTTCAGCAACAATAGTTGCACAACTGTTAACTATATTCCTTTTTAGGTTTTCAGGCTGAGAACTGGAACTTGGGTTTGGTAGATCACTTACATCCTCTAATGAAATGGAGTTGGTGGTGGATAAGCTTTCACCAGAACTGAGCTGTGAACGGACAACTGCACAACACCTGCTAAGGTGTTTTCGTAATCCAGAAAAAACTATAGTAAACATGTGAACAACCTCTTTGACCACATTTTAACTTTAGTCTTTTTCCTGGGCAAAGACCATGAACTAAAAGTGCTTTATAATGCCATTGGCATTAGTATGTGTCTTTTTACAAATGAAACAAATCATCAGCTTACTGGAGCATTCTAGCTCTTAACTCAGCCACTCTGGGATTCACCTTGGTCATTTACACATCTATATCATAGACAGTGGTTTGCAGAAAGCAATACAGATTGGTCAGTTCCTGACAGTATGAGGTGCCAAAGACAAAGTGAGCTTTAAAAAGTTCATCAACGCAGGCCAGCGAATTAGATGCCTTGCAGGGTAGAGCATGTTGGTCAATTACAATAAACCAAGAATGGACCCTACTTTTCTTTGGCCCAACAGCAAGAAGATATGGCTGGAGACTCTCTCTGATGCTATCCAAGTGTCCTTAAATACTGGTACCGGTCTGTGAAAGAATAAAAATACAATTACCAATGTGATTTAACAGAAAAAGTAAGAATATAGCATGAACAAACACTTCAACTGTATATTTATAAAAAAAAAAAAAAAAAAAGTTAATCAAGCCTTGTGGTCCAGTTAATAATAGCACTGAGTAAACATCACAACTAGAGATGCACAAACATTCTTTAAAAGATCGTGATCTTGATTCGACACCACACAATCTTAATAATTTCTATGATTAAGACAATAAAATATAGTTTTTCTATTTATTTCTATGTGTTGCTAAGCAATGTGGACAGATAGACTTGATCTGATTCATTATTGACCTCAGTGCCCTGTCAGGATCCACGAGTAGTAATTATGAATTTACTTTTTAAAAAATTATTTCAAAGTGATGGCACCCTCTGACTAGAGCAGCACTGGAAGGAGCATGCGCATTTTAAGTGAGAGTGTGTGCATCATGTAAATGACTATATTGCATTTAAGAGGTATGACTACAAAGCATTCTAGATGGTTTAATCTTTCATAGATCAAATAAATGCCTGTATTCACAGTGTGACTGTTCTGTGTGAGAATAAACATTTACAAACTGTCAGTGGTAGTAAAAACTACTGTAGCTTATACGATAAATATAATACAAGACGGAATCAGATAATGAAAAATGTCTAATTTTGCCAGTGAAAAAACTGTCTATATATATGTAGTCAATGATAAAGTGCAAGCCCATGTGTTTAACAATTCAATTATAGAATTGTATAGTTATAGTTTCAGTAATGAATAGTTATATTTTGATGTCGTCATTGTCCTTTGCATTGAGGACCAGGTGTAAATTAAGTCTATTAAAGTCCACCAGCCCAAGTCTATACAATTCTTTACATTTTAACCAACAGCCTACATATTATAACATTACTATTGTTTATGTTTTAACAGTATGTTTAAAAAATAACAATAATAAAAAAATTTAACTTTATTTTAGCATACAATAGCAAGATACTATGACTGCAGTCATGACTGCAGTCAAGATACATTATTGATTCATGACTTGTGTCGTTGCTCCCCTATTTCTTTCACATTATATTGTTTTTCCAATACATTTCTTTATATTTGATTGAAGGAAAGAGTATTATGTCTAATTTTTTACTTCTTGTTTTAAAACCCGGGCTAAATATTTTTAAATAAAATGAAAAATCTACAGAATCATGAATCATGTAGCTCTACATCTAGTACCTGTTTGTGGTTCTCGTGGCCTTTTCAGCCTCCCATCAGATGCGTCTTTCTGGAGCGTTTTAATCCAAGCCAGGTATCCACTTCCATCTTCTGCATTTTAATAATGCTCCTATAACCAGATCAATACACAGATCTAGTAGTTATACATAGATAATGAAGATAGATCATGTGTACTCTGTAATAAAAAAATAGTTTATACTCCTCCTTTAATCTAAAAGACTGAGAGGTAACAGATACTTACATAACCAAGCTTGCTCCTGGGGTCAGCTAAATGTGGGAATAGGGAGATGATTTCCTTAGCATGTTCTTCCTGCAAACGTCGAGAAGGCCTTGTTCTACAAACACACACACACACACACACACACACACACACACACACACACACATAAACCAATTATAAACCAAAACACCATTAACATCAATTTATAAATTACCTTATGAAAAACTCACCCATGTTCATTTGACAAATGTGCAACTAATATTTTGACCATGTCACGTCTCCGTGAATCTGACAGACTTTTAGTACGAGAGTATTCATTGATGATCATCTGTCCTCCAGGGCTGTTCTTAAGAATATCCTCAATCATCTACAGGGCGAATGTAATTTTGAGCAGATATGAGAAATTAACTGACAAGTATATATTTTAGCTTAATATCTTCACTATTTAATCATTATATAAATACATTTAATTCAGAGGCAAAATGTGTAACTCCTACTTGGCCAAGATGACGTTCTTTAGCTTGTTTTTTTTGTGAAGAACTTAGCATTTCTGTGTCATCAGACTCTGATGTGCATTCAGTTTCTCCAAATGAGCTTGAGCTTAAGATATCTGTAAAAAAAAAAGTGGTCTCATTATCTGTTCTCACTACTCTGATGGTACACTTTACAGCTACTTACAGTTAGTCTGATATATGAAGCAAATAAATGATATATTAGATTATGCAAAACAGAAATGGTGATCATTGCTGAGAATAAACTAAACTTGATTAAATTTACCGTCCAGACTTGCTGTGCCTGGTATGACAATTTCTAGGACTCCAATGTCTGGTCGAGTCAGCAGATATTCAAAAGCTTCCTCGTCAACCTCCGTCTTTGTGTCATCAAATACTTTAATGTCCATTGCAGGAAGAATTTAAATTTCTTGGCAACTACAAAGAAACTCAACTGACAAATTGACATTCCAGCAAGGTTGAAGGAAGTAAGAGTCATATTTGCATAGCATAAGATTATACACATATTACAGGGCATCTGCATGTTTTTTTAAGAGTTATTTTTTTTAATTTAAGACATTTTTAATAATACACATAATGAAATTTAAGACCAACTTTATAGTACAGAATTTGCAACAAAAAAAAGCACGCTGCATCCTTAACTAATGAATAACTTAAATGGCCAGCCTTATCACTGTTAATTATACAAATTAAGTGTGAAAAACCTATTAATATTATTAACAACAATTTAAAAAATCATAATAAAAATGTTACATCAGTTCCACCAAACTGCATTAACAACACTAATAATAGGCACAAGTTATTGACATTGGAAAATTTGGTTATGATTTAGTTTGATCTTGTTCTGGTAAAACATTTGCTGACAATTTCGACATATTTTCTCTCTTTAAACAATTAAGACTAATGTCCACCAGAATTTTTTTAATCAAGCAGCAAACATTTTAAAAGCTTGAACGAAATAAATCTCATTCTTCACTTGTTATTGTATGGGTTGACACAGCTGTTATAAGCAATCATAATGCAAAATTCCCGCAAACTCTGTTTCCATAAGCAAAATTCCAACTTTAATTACATAAACAGAATCCCAGCAAGCGTGTATTTTATTGGGTTCCACCAAAGACTATAAATTAACTTTGGTTTCACCTATGTTGTTCTGTGTGATTATAGATTAAGAGATTTAAGTAGATTTAACAACAGAAACAAAATCTTCCTTATGCGGTCGGTTCGATTGCATTTTTAAGACCTGTGAAACACAGATTTAAGACACTTTAAGACTAATTAAGGTCTTATTTTTATACTATGGGATTTAAGAACTTTTAAAACTTAAGGATCTGCGGACACCCTGTATTATTTATTACAAATAATTTTCAGAAAAAACATATAAATTATGTAGACAATGTGAAAGTGTGTTATATCTTACCACATTCCAAAAATGTTAGAAATGTAAAAGGATCTGAAGAAAAAACAATTTCTTCTTTTCTCTAAATTTCACTTTGACAATGTTGTTGGTTTGCATCCTAAAGGGACCAGAAAGATAATGTTAAACATCAGGTGATAAGATGAAGAAAAACATAAGGTCAGATAAAGAAAAGATTGCTCATTGTTGCTTCACAAAACATGACATTTAAACATGGTTTGTTTTATTTTTAATTTGATTTAATGCACAAACAATATTCTATTCATTACATGGTTTTCAAAATATCCTGATTATTTTTCAAAATGATGGATGAAATTTTAAAAATAGGAAATTAACAGAAAAAAAGTTCTTTGATTTCATTAATTAACCAAACAAAGTTACATATTGAATGTGTATAGGCTAACTGTACACTATATAAAATTAGCATTTAATTGCTGTAATAGCCCATTTCAAACCTTTTCTATCCCCTACCTTATTTTTTCTTTGCTAAATGTAAGTTATGGTAAAACATTGTTCTTGTAATACTTAACATATCAATAATAAAAGGCCAGATTGAACTACATGCAAACTACATTGAAGTGCATCAATTTACATATCATTAGTTTCCAAAAAATATTAATTGAAACACCCATTTTTTTTTTTTATTCAGATGGCAATAAAACCAGCCACGAACGTCAATGCAACTTAACATTAACTCTTTATAGAGTAAAGTACATGTGGCCCACAACTCGAACAGCCCATAGTCTAGATTCACACTAAGATAGAGGACAAATATTTGATAGGCACCTAGATGATTTCATTGATATCAATTAACGTGTATATAATCCAAATATTGGCAAATTTCGATTCAGGATTACTCTTAGTTCTAACACATAAAATGGCCGTCATCTATTTATTAACTAACGTTAACATTAAGTTGACTCTATAGAGTCAAGTACATGTGGCCCACAACTCGAGCAGCCTGTAGTCACGTTAGCGTACAAATATTTGATAGGCACCTAACTATTTTCACTGGTATCAATTAACGTTTATAATCTATATATTCGCAGATTTCGATTCAAGATTATTCTTAGTTCGAACACATGATGTACAAATGGCTTTCATCGATTCATTTAATGCTAGCTTTATCATAACGTTAACGTTAGCTCTTTATAGAGTCAATTACATGTGGCCCACGTCTCGAGCAGCTCATCATCTAGTAACGTTAGTGGACAAACCTTTGATAGGCGCCTAACTAGTTTCACTGTTAGCAGTTATTCAAGCTTTATCTTAGTTTGAACAAGCCTTAACGTTAGGTCTCAAGTTCCCTGCAAACATTTGAGCATCCGATAACCGTTGAAAAGGCGTCACTCGGACACGTTCCGTCAAGGTTGAAAAATATATATCCAAAACGGATAATATATTTGTATATACATAAACTATTAAAATGAATATTAAGAATTTGTAACCTTACTTACTTGAAGCGTATCTTTCCTCCGAAAGCAGCAGCGATCGATGACCGTGACGAAGTTATGGCGGAGAATAAAGACTTCTCAAGCAGAACAGTTTAGGGAGGATTCACAAACGTCACATCCTTCACACGTTTTTCAGTCAAGTGGATATTTTTATTAGAACATACTAATATTGTCATCTGTGCTGCAAACATTAAAATATTTTCGCCGTTTTGCCAAGCTTAAAACAATTAATTCAACTTTATATAGACTATATATATATTTAGGGAGCGTCTATAAAGTTCAACCCAAATTTGAAGAGACTTTCATTCATACTGTAAATTGACTGTAAATTGTTAGGTCTTCATTATAGGTGACATTTCACAACTGACTCTATGATTGTAGTCTCATTAAAATTATATTGTGGTGTATTTCTCATAAAAGTTCAATTCTTGATATGTCCACAAATGTTATGCTGTTTTCATTGTTCCTTAATGGTGCATGAGTACTCTGGCTGGAGTCACCCAGATACTCTGTAATTTTGCTCCCACTCTACTGAAACATTTTACTCTGAACACTCAAAATAGAGCAAAAACAACTACTTTTGAGTAAAAAGAATAGAACTCTGGAAAAATTACTCTGGCGTTTTTCCTGTGTATCTATCTATCTATCTATCTATCTATCTATCTATCTATCTATC
>CAIGQZ010000379.1:24710756-24729424 GCA_903798205.1 Danio tinwini
ATCCATCCATCCATCCATCCATCCATCCATCCATCCATCCATCCATCTATCCATCCATCTATCCATCTATCCATCTATCTATCTAATATTCTGATTGGGCTACAGCCACTCTGAGCCCCAGTTTATCACTGGCGTCACTGTTTTTTAACAGCAGCGAACCGAAAGGAATTCTTTACATTATCGATGAGAGAAAGCATAACGCAAAGAGGCGTATTCCATGTCATAGCCTATATTAATTCATCAGCCAATCAAGGGCCCCCTTCTCCCATGGGCCCTGGTGCTTCAGCCCCACCTAGTCCTTATGTTAATCCGGCCCTGAATATGTTTTAAATGTGGTTTTTTGAATCTCAATGTGAACAGCTCAAAATCTACTATATTGTTCTACTGAAAAAAAAGTTACTTACATGTAGTGAGTAAAATTTGCGTGAACTACCCCTTTAAGCATTTTGAGCTTGTCCACTTCTTACCATTTCCAGAGCTAGTTGAGAACACATTCATTTGCATTGTAAATGCTCATGCGCTCGCATGCATTCATACAGCCACAAAAGATCACCTACTCTCCACCTACAGGCCTGATTCTTAAACATTACAAGAGATGTAAAGCACAATAGCTAGACGGGATTCAACCTTTGCTGTCTGAAATCGTAAGTTAGGATTGAAGGCTAAAAAAGCATTTTAGATTCTAACACAAAACCTGCATAATCTGCATAGCTGTCAGAGAAAAAAACAAATCTGCAGCTGTTTCTATTGTTTTTCATTGTCGTCTGTTGTGTTAATATGTAAATTGTGTGATTTATTATTTCACAATCAACATATTTAAAACAAAATAACTTTAAGCACGCACCTAGATCCTCTTCTAAGAGAAAGTGGACAAAAGATTTGGATTAAACACTTGGTGTCTTGTCTACTTGTGATCCGATCATTAAAAATGCATCAGTTGTAAACAAGGCGTACGATGAATGTGCTTTGTCTGTATTTTAATCTTTTGACTTTCTACTTGACTCTCTACAGTAGCTGATTCTAGAAATTGATTTCTGGGTTACTTCATTGACTATTAAAGAGTGTGCAATTGATCATTATCACATTTGACGGAGTGAAATCTCATTTAGGAGAGTAGATGGATCACATTTACAAATCTCTATCTGGAATGAACTGTGAATGTCATTAATCAGAGGTTTTCACAGATGGTTTGCGTGGGAATGACATAAGATAAAGCCTAAAAGAGAACTTCAGTTTTCATTACATTTCTATCTAATGATCTGCTTTCGCTCTGCCTTTCAGAATGTGAGTTTAGTAAGGCTTTTAGTGTACAATATTACTGTGAAATATTATGTTGGCTCGAGTCTACTACTTAAGCTTCATTCTTTTTCTTCTTCTTGAGAGTGTGTCTAAAAGTCTCTGTCTAGAGCTTTTGATACAGTATATGACCAGCAAAGCAACAACCTTCAGACTGATATCAATTATGCTTCATTTATTTTATTTTATCAGACCTACGGTGTATCTGTCCATACCAGCTATCTAGCTATCCATCATTTTAAAAAGTCTAGCATGCAGCTAAGAAGCTAACAGCACAATAAATTATGCTAGCAAAAATGCATACTAGCATTGTAGTAATCGTGGTCACAACATTCTCATTCAAGCAACGTGCACATAAAATAAAAAGCAACTTGTCCCCAACAATGCTAGCCACATGCTAAAACATGCTTATCTTCTAAGAATCTGAACATGTTCAAACTAAGCAGTTAATTTGAATGTTTGCAGTGTTAAAAACATGTCAACTCATGATGTACACTCACCGGCCACTTTATTAGGTACGCCTGTCTAAACTGCTTGTTAACGCAAATTTCTATTCAGCCAATCACATGGCAGCAACTTAATGCATTTAGGCATGTAGACGTGGTCAACATGATCTGCTGCAGTTCAGGCCGAGCATCAGAATGGTGACGAAAGGTGATTTACGTGACTTTGAACATGACATAGCTGTACCACTCCTGTCAGCATAGAACAGGAAACTCAGGCTACAATTCACACAGGCTCACCAAAATTGGACAATAGAAGATTAGAGACGTTGCCTGGTCTGATAAGTCTTGATTTCTGCTGCAACATTCGGATGGTAGGGTCAGAATATGCTAACATGCTAATTACATTTAAATTTTGCTGGCAGGAACATGTCAATTCATGATGTAGATGACATAATATTTCCTGCTAACAAAATGTACAGAAAATAAGCTAAAGTGCTAATGAATAGTAGCAAAATGTATTAACCAAGTATTAAGTATACTAGCGAAGTGTCAATAAATGTTAGTCACGTGTCAACATGTCAATAAACATGCTAGAAATTGATTAGCAGAATGCTAATTCATGATAACACAGTGACAAAATGCATTGACATCCTTCAGAAACCGTTATATGCTGGCTCGTTACTCAAACTTTATCAATGTTGAATACAGTTGAGCTGATTAGTGTCAATTTTCAGAATTATTTTATGAACAAAGTTTTAAAACAAAAATGTGACGTAAACATGTTTATTTTGGTCAATTCATTGCATTGCTAAATAAATAAAAAAAACAACAACTATCATTGTTGCTTTACTGGCATCAAACTTTTGCACAACCGTCCTATACACATAGGCGCTTATACAGACACTGAATGCATGACCACACTCAGGGAGTGAAGGGCTGAGATTTGGGGGTGTGAAGTATGAAATGAAATATGGTATGGAAAAGCAGTGCGCAGATTCTATTACCCATAATGCTGACAATGAATGTGAAGAAGACATTTCGCTTCCAGAAAGCCTGATGTGCACGCAATTCAGATCTCAGGGGATGAAAGAGAGCGAACAAGACAGAGGAGGAGGAGGGTGTTGAGGTTAAGAGGGGTCAGCCTGATATTGAAATGGATAGAGCAAGATACAGGGGGATGGGAGAACAAGGAGAAAGAGGGAGAGGAAGGACACATCTGATGCCTCAAAGGGTACAGTTGAAGATTTGCAGAGCATGTGAGCATATGTCATGGAGGTAGAGCCTGGAGATAAGTAATTTGGCCTAAAGCGAGGAGTTGATTTTTTTATTTATTTTTTGTCAGAGCATCTGTGTTGTCTGTCACTCCTAGATCACTCTGTTAGCGCTTTAACATATAAATTATGCAGCTTTTCTCATGCTTGAAATATTATGTGAAATGTAGGCGATGAAGAGACCCAAGAGCAAATGTAAATTGGGAGCATCTGATTTTGTTTGCAATGTTTCACAGAGATGGGTTGCGGCTGGAAGGGCATCAGCTGCGTAAAATCGTGCTGGATAAGTTGGCGGTTCATTCCACTGTGGCGACCCCGGATTAATAAAGGGACTAAGCCGACAAGAAAATGAATGAATGAATGATTTTGTTTGCTGTTGGTTTGACGTAAAAGACTAGCATTAGCAAAGATTATGTTCAAATTAATAAAACAGACAAAAAAATGTATGTTTCAAGTTTCAGAAAAATGTAAAATTATGTTTTCACAATTCTTGAGGCTCCTATAAATGAGACCAAATAATAATAATGAAAATTCAACACCCTTTAGGTATATTTTGTCCATTTCAATGGACATCAGGTTAGAACAGTTGTACTTCCTGAACATTATACCAACATAAAATACAAAAAAAAAAAATACACACACAGTTGAAGTCAGAATTATTAGCCCCTCTTTGAATTTTTTTCTCTTTTTTAAATATTTCCCAAATGATGTTTAACAGATCAAGGAAATTTTCACAGTATGTCTGATAATATTTTTTCTTCTGAAGAAAGTCTTGTTTGTTTTGTTTCGGCTAGAATAAAAGCAGTTTAAAAGTTTTTAAAAAACATTTTCAGGTCAAAATTATTAACAAACCATCGTTATACAATAACTTGCCTAATTACCCTATCCTGCCTAGTTAACCTAATTAACCTAGTTAAGCCTTTAGATGTCACTTTAAGCTGTATAGAAGTGTCTTGAAAAATATCTAGTCAAATATTATTTACTGTCATCATGGCAAAGATAAAAGGAATCAGTTATTAGAAATGAGTTATTAAAACTATTATGTTTAGAAATGTGTTGAAAAAATCTCTCTGTTAAACAGAAATTGGGGAAAACATAAACAGGGGGGATAATAATTCACGGGGCTAATAATTCTGACTTCAACTGTATATGATTGCTGGTATAATCTTGAAATTTATTTAAAAAATCAAAAACCTTAGGATTGTAACATTTTTACTTTAATTTTACGGCTTTTGTTGTATAGATTGCATCTTGTTTATAACAAACGTCATCTTCTTCTTCCTCATTGCTTCACATAATGACCACATCTGAGATATTTCCATCTGCTATATACTCAAGAACTTCAAGATCTGTATATTCTGCATATGCAATTGTTTCAGCAACGAATTAGTACATTGATATAATTTTTTTAAGTATTTTTAAGACAATTTATAAAGTATGGGCAGACATATTAATTAATCTGAATAAACACTTTTTTAAATGTGGCTGTTGTGATCTCCAGCAGTGTGTTCTCAGCTGTAGGTTACTTCCTGTAGTTTGTTGTAATCTTCAGCAGTGTTATCTTCATTGAAAATCACTTCCTACTGAACTACATATCCCAGACGTCTTTGCCCCAATCACTCCTACCACAGCTGACAGTCATTTGCACACACACACACACACACACACACACACACACACACACACACACACAGCTGATACTCATGATCATTGATTACTTGGACTATTTAAACCCCTCTGTTTCTCACACAAGTTGCTGAGTCTTGTTAACTGTATGTGAACATTACGACACAGTTTCCCTTGCCTTGTTTTCTGTGTTTGACCTTGCTTTGTTTTGTTTTTGTTGCCTGCTTCCTGCCTTCTGACTAGTGGTGGGCAAAACAAGGCTTCATTAAACACTAAAACAGTCGAAGCAAATGTGTCGAAGCTTCGAAACGTTTCGAAACCTGTCTCTACAGTGACACTCATTTTTTTATGTATTGCACTGGAATAGCTTCAGCAAAGAACCAGTTGAGAAAACTGAGATATTAAACCCCACTTTGTAGAGCTGAACTTTCAAGTGATATAGTGGAGCGGTGAGAGTTCCTGACTGGCATGCAGAGATAGTGGGCTCGAATCCAGGCTGGTACAGCTATATTGAAATGCTTAATATCTGTTTGAGTTGCTTTGTTCTTGTATCGTTTTGTTTCAACATTTGTCTGACATCTGAATAAACACTTTGTGAATAAATATGCTTTGTTTTGGTCATAAAACAGGGTTGTTGCTAGATCAGACATGGATGTGGACAGAAGTTAACAAGAATTATTTATATTATTCGTTAAATTTCTTATTTGTTGTATTTTGTTAACGTCTATCCAAACCCTAAACCCAACCATTACAGTACTGTAAAAATATAAATTATTGTTTTACAGTGTCACAAAAATGATCCTAAATTGAGGGCGTATCAGCAGCTGTATCCTATCTAGACTACACCATAAAACAGTAACAAGATTAAAATACATAAAATCATGATTTCGGAGTATTTGTACAAGTCGGGATTCAAACCCAAAAGCCATTTGAAGCACTGTAACAATGTGCACATGCACTGTCCACTAGGCTGTATGAGACAGATGTTTTTCTGACCCGGTCAGTCAAATGCAGATTTGACAGGTCTCGAAACGCTTCTGAAATGATCGATGCTTTGAATCGCTTTAGTCACGTGACCAGGTGTTTCGAAACACTTTAGGTAGTGACCTGGGTGTTTCGGATTATGCTTTAGTGCAATGTTTCGAAACACTTTCGCTTCGGGATCTCGACACTGTGTCGAAACGTCCGTTTCACGTCAGCCATCTCTACTTCTGACCATTTGCCTGTTATTTTGACTACGACTCTGGATGGGCAATACACATCTGTTTGTTCCTGTATTGACTAGGGATGGGTACTGAAACTCGGTACTTTATCGGTATCAGTGCTAAATTATAAAAGACAGAAGTGTAAATAAGACGTTATTGATTCTGCTATCAGTACTGTAGAATTATTGCAAAATAAACATTTTTTACAGTAGCACAATTTAACTCACCAATCTTTTCTAATTTGTCATATTTGATATTCGTCTGCACAGTTGGCAATTTTACATGAGAAATGCTCGTGTTTCCGGCGAACGTGTCAAGTATAAAAGCCTTCACAGTTCTCAGCTGTGCATGCACTCAGCGAGGCTCGCGCTAAGCGCACACACATAGCTCGCGACACAGACTCACATGCACACACAGCTCATAACCTTAGGGAGTGAACCAAATGGGTTGTATTTCCTGAGTGGACAGCGACAATGCCCGTTGCAACAAACGCAACAAGTTGTTTTCTTGTATAAGTGGAAACGCAAACAATCTGGCAAAGTGAACGTATCTTTCAAAAGTGCATTAACTGCAATTAAAAGTAATAAAACACTTTTGACTGTTTAGCTACGGTAACGTTACATCATGCACATTGTTATGCCAGCAGTCAATCGCCTAAATTAGTATAACATTAAAAGTTAAATAAACACACACATTCGGTAACAATAACAACAGTACATTTTCTGCAGTAGCCTAAATAAATCTTAAAGAAATTATTTTACATCAACAGTATTTACAAATATAGCCTATGAATAGCCCAATAATATGCTTATTAAGAAATTATAAATACAGCTTATTTTTTCATTGCAAGATGCTCCAAAACTGTATTAAAAACACAGTTAACTCCTAAAACACTGTTAACTCATTTATGTGAATGTGTTATTGAAAAATCATAAACATTATCTCAAACTGCATTTTGCAACTCAAAGAGGGCATTTTTAACTGCAGGGAGCACAATAAACCAAGAACGATCCCGACTTCTGCCAGAAAAATTAAACATGTTGATTTTTTTCCAGAAGAATGGTTAAAAGTCATTTTCCTTTAAACCATTGTACATTCTTTTACAGGAAAAAAAATATTTGTTTTACAATTATTGGTTTAGTTTTATTTTACATTAAAAACTAAATAATAAAACAAAGTGTTAATAATTGTGTTCAAATTTTTTTAATGAAAAAAACATTTTAAAAGTACCAATAAGAAAACCGTTAAAGTACCGAACCAATAAGTGGTATCGATAAAAGTAGTAATACCATTAAAACCTTAACGATACCCATCCCTAGTATTGACCACTGCTTGCCTGATCATTCTGTTAATAAATCCTGCATTTGGATCTGCACCCCTGTTGTCAGCGTCACTTTACCGTTACAGTCGCTTACATCTGTGTCTGGTGTGAAGTGATGATGTGCTGCTTTTCAGTGTAGTGGATTTTTTTCCAAATTACAACATGCCGAGCCTTACTGCCATTTGATTGGATGACAATCGTCCACTCTCATGGACAGCAGACTTTAAATTAAATGAAAAGCTCAGAAACCACAAAAAACATGAGCTGACATGAGATGTCCATTGTGATGGACACAGGGTCTGAAGGGGTTTTAAATAAAAACCACAAAAATTTGGTAACCAAATATGGGTTTCAATCAGCCTGTGTTAATGTGCATTTTGAATTTGCCTGAGAAATGAAGGATGGAAATGCCAAATTTGAAAAAAAAAAAAAAATTAATTTGCAAAAAATATAATAAAGTTTATGTAAATAATAATAGATGAATATGCATTTACTGATTAAACACTGATGTAGCCAACAATACACCGTTGTAGCCAATCAGCTGACTTCATTGTGCTTGCCCTTTGGTTATTAGCAGGGCTTAATTTAATTTAATAACCACCCTCCGTCCACTATTTCACTTACGTCTACGACACCGCCACCCTCCTCACTTTTCTCCGTGACACCCCTCTGCCATCCCCCACACCAACCGTGTTCTGTTCCAGGACCTCACAATTCACAAATTAAGCACTAGTTATTAGGTTACCAATACTACAGTCAGCCACAAGACATTTAAAGTGATATGGCACTGCTATAAAGGCTATCTTTCCATGATAAAAGAAGTTTTTGTTCTAAGCATCAACACATGAAATTTCTATTTTTAGAAATGCTTTCTATTTTCACAACGTCCCAGCAGAGCAACACCATATACTACTATGACATAGATAACCTCAGGTACCGATTATGTGCTTTATTTAATGCTAAATGCTCCCAATGTGAGTTTAAATGCCATTTTATGTGACATTTATTGCCATAAAAGCAGCAGCACATAGTTAACCTAAGATCTTGAAAATAAAAATAGCAGACGGTTTGAAAATGAAAGTCAGAACTGTAACTGAGTGCAAATCAACACCAACCAGTAGCCTATTAATAATGTTAAAGATGTGTAATATGTATTAACTACATTAAAAGCCTTTATTATTTCATTGGAAGTGCAGTTGCTGGTTGTGGCGAGGGGGCGTGGCTGAGAGCCGTGGGAGCGAAACGAGGCCCGCCACAGATGAGATGCACCTGTGGCGCGCACCTGCCTTCAATCCCACGGAAGGAGCTCTGGACTATAAGAGGAGGAACGATGGCAGAGGACAGAGAGAGAGGACCGGGCCCGGACATGTGTTACTTTTGCTTTCAGTTTGACGGCAGTCTCTGTGAGGAGCTGCCGTCCGTTTGTTTTGATTTAGACGGCAGTCTCCGTGAGGAGCTGCCGTCCCCTTTTTATTAATAAATATTTATTTAAACAGCGTCGGTTTTCCGCCTCCTTCTTCCCGGTGGCCAGGTGGCCGTAACTTCATTACAGTGGTGCCGAATACCCGGGAGAAGGAGGGACACGTCGTCCAGTTGCCCTCGCCGCTGAGGAGGAGGGCCAGTGTTCGGGAGTTAACCCGAGTGGGGGAGAAACCCGTTCGTCTGCCAGAGTGCCGGGGCGGCCTGAGGCTGGCGAGGAAGGATCTGCCTGCTGCCATCTCCCAGCATGGGGAGGAGCAGGGGACGCAGGGCTCCCCACCGGATGGGAAAGAGCTGAAGGGAGCCATCCCAGAAAGCCCGGGGGGAGTCGCCGCGATCCGCCATGACGCCGAAGCCTGCGTCCTCCACCAAAGCGGGAGCGGAGCAGGAGATCAAAAATGCCGCCAGCCAGTCAGGAGAACCACCGCCGGACACCAGAAGACGGACGGGTGGATAGATTCCTCCACAGGGCTCCCAGTATGTCGTCACTTCTCTCAGTTGGTTGAGGACCGAGTGGCAGCGTGTCTGGAGAACCGAACCCCAATTTTTTTTTTTTTCCTCTCTCCCCTCTCTGTGTACTCTGTCTTTCCTCCTTTTTTCTCCATCTCCTTTTTTCTCGGCCCGTCTCATATAGGTCTCGCGGGTGCTGTGGCGCCAAATCCGAGTATGCACAGCCACGGGGTGCCCCCGGCCTGTGAGGGGAGATGGGGGTATGTGGCGAGGGGGCGTGGCCGAGAGCCGTGGGAGCGAAACGAGGCCCGCCACAGATGAGATGCACCTGTGGCACGCACCTGCCTTCAATCCCATGGAAGGAGCTCTGGACTATAAGAGGAGGAACGATGGCAGAGGACAGAGAGAGAGGACCAGGCCTGGAAATGTGTTACTTTTGCTTTCAGTTTGACGGCAGTCTCCGTGAGGAGCTGCCGTCCGTTTGTTTTGATTTAGACGGCAGTCTCCGTGAGTCCCCTTTTATTAATAAATATTTATTTAAACCAGCGTCGGTTCTCCGCCTCCTTCTTCGCGGCGACCAGGTGGCCGTAACTTCATTACACTGGTATTTAAATGTTTCTGTCATGTCACGTTTGGTGCAGACTGCCAAATGGTTTGTTGCTGAAATCTTGTCGCGTCTCATGTTAGTTCACGGTGTCACCAATTCATTCCTGGACGTTCGTACTTACAAGCTGATGTGTTGTAGTACGAACGTGAAGTGCGTTCAAGTCACTTTTGTTGGCACAAGATGGTATTGTACTGACTTTTGATACATTACAAGAAAATACATCAGCTAAATACATGTTTATTAACTCTGCTTCTAGAAAACGAAGAGCAAAGAACGCAAAGAGCATCAGTTACCTTTGGTGATTCATAGAATTTGCATATACATGAATAAATTACAGACATAAAGGCAATGCACATGGCTTGCAGTCATACATTGAGGACTTTTGAATTGAAACGATGGGTCTGTGCACGAATCTGAACATTATTTACAACATCATTAGCTTTAATCCAAAGCCTTGGCAAGCAGATTTGGGTGACTTTTGGGTGAACTATATATTTAAAAATGTAATGTGCCAGTTATGCAATTAAGCCATGCTGGGAAAACCCTCATGGTGGCTGGAAGGATCCTCAAATTAGCACAAATTCTTTAATAAATAAGCATTCAAGTAAGGGTTAGAACAACAGACGTTCAAAATCTCTAGAAAATTCTACTAAGTACGCAGACGGGTCCATGGGGGTCTGAGAGTGAAAAAGAAGTGAAGTGGAAAACCTGGAGCAGGGTAATTGCTGAATGCTTTAATAGGAATAAGAGACTGATTTTGTTCCCTTTTTTCCTCATTTAGACACGATGGGATATGAAAAAGCAGGAGAGAGTGAGGGAGCTGGAGAAGCTTAGAGAGAGTCCTGGAGAAAAGCCTGCAGGTGCTTCGTGTACAGTCTGAAACAGCAGCAAGCCTGAAGACAGCTGAGTGTCCCTGTGTGTATGTGGGTTTATTTAACTATACTTTAGGGACACATTCGTCCCAGGAAATAAGTTCAATATGACAAAACACCTCTTTGGGGATGCCCTCTATTGGAAAATCTGTTCCACAGCCTCTAATAAATGATTTTTTTGTTGTAAAATAATTATAAAACTGCAATTAAACACTGTAGCAACATGCTTATTCAAGCAATGTGCATCTTCTTAGCCAGCATCAGGATGTGGATGCACTGGGGCACTGTTTTTGCACATGTCAGTGTTCATGAAAAGATTAACCTACATCAAAAAGAACAGGAGTAATCTTGACAAGCTATACATCAGTCTAAAGGTGCTTTCACACCTAGACTTTTGTTCCGGAACCTGTTTGCCCAGTTAGCGCAGTTCGTTTGGTATATGTGAACAGGGCAATCCTGCTCTGATCCGCGCCAAAGCAATTGCTACGAGACCGCCTGAATGAGGTTGTCTCGGCTCGATTGAAACGAACTCTGGAGCGAATCGATTGAAGTGAGAAAGTGATACGATCGGAGCCCGGCTATATCACAGTGTTTTATGGATATGTAATAGGCATATGGCTATATGAAGAGAGAATTATGAGTAGGTCGAGAGGTCATTCCAGACATCCCAAGTCTCCCGAAAGTTCAGGGAGTCTCCCGCAAATCCACAGAGACTCCCGGATGCCTGCAAATGAGTGATATTCTCCCGGAAATCGCGCGTCTCCCTCCCAGTCCTCAAATACGACGCGCACCCTTCTCACCCCCTCAATCCCTTCTCGCTCTTCAGACATGTCGCGCGCACCCTGTCAAACACCACCAAACCACCCCCTCGACAGCTAAGCGGGACTCTGCAAAATAAACCGTGAAACTCTGACCAATGTGAGGAGCGTTTACTCACACGTGACTTGTTTTAGTTATTTTGGACCGTTTAGAAACTTTGCCGTGTGAAAGCGAACAACACCAAGAAGAAAGAGCAGCAATGTATCAATTTTAATCCCTGTTTCGTAACAAATGAATCGATTCACAGGTGTGAAAGCACCCTAAAGCTTCAACCCTCAAGCAGCCATTGTACAGTAGCTAGTTGTTTTTTTAATGGGGAGCTTATAAAGAATGTATTTGCTAAATGTGTGTAAGTTGTACAGAAAACGTAATAACAAGAAACACAAGCATTCGTTGCTGTACATCACTGTTTATTTTAAAGAGTCCGCAGAACAAAATTCCATCGTTTGCCAGCATCGATGATCCTGATAATGATGATTACAGTCTGCAGTGAACGTTGAATAAAAATGATCTGAGCTTGCTGCTCTCTCCCAGAATAGCAGAATATTGACGATCCTGTGAAAGTCAATGGGGTCCAAAACAACATTGGAGCCTTTTGCCTTTGAGAAGTTACAGTAACGTCATGTAGATATATCAGCATTTCTCCAGATATTAATCATTTTTGGACTACTTTTGGTATACTTTACGGCCAAATTTGTCATAGGAACAAAGCTGGATTTAACTCTTTCTATAGAAAACTCTTTTCTATAGGAAATAATTTTAAAAAGTATCAACTTCAAAAGAGGGTTAATCACTTAGTCTTCTATTAGCCCTAATGTTTATATATTTCCCAAGTGTTTTATTTTTTATATTTTAGATAATAACTGTAATATCTATTTTCTAGAAACAAATTATTTTGTCTTTGCCATGATGACAGTATGTTAAATTTTACAATTTATTTTCCAACATGCTAGTATTCAGCTTAATGTGACATTTATTTCGGCTTAGTCCCTTTATTCATCAGGGGTCGCCACAGTGGAATGTACCGGCAACTTATTCAGCATATGTTTTACACAGCAGATGCGCTTCCAGCTGCAACCTATCACTGGGAAACACCCATACACACTCATTTACACATACACTACGGCCAATTTAGTTTATTCAATTTACTTATAGTGCATGTGTTTGGACTATGGGGGAAACTGGAGCCCCCAGGGGAAACACAGGGAGAACATGCAAACTCCTTACAGAAACACCAACTGGCCCAGCCGGGACTCGAACGAGCGACCTTTTTGCTGTGAAGTGACAATGCTAGCCACTGTGTCACCCTTACAGTGACATTTAAAAAGCTTTATTAGGTTAACTAGGCAGGTTATCTTAATTAGGCAAGTCATTGTATAACAGTGACTTGTTGCTTAATGGGCCTAATAATACTGATCATATTAAGACTTTCTCCAGAATAAAAATAAATAAATATTATGGGAAATGCTGTGAAAATGTCCTTGATCAGTTAAACATCACTTAGGAAAGAATAAAAATTTCACAGAAGAGCTAATAATCTTGCCTTTTTCCAGTCACATCATTATCTGAAGCAAAATCACATAACTTTATTGATGAGCATCAACAAATTAATCCTGTAAATGTTTTTCCATCACAGTTTATATGATTAAAAGGTACCTCACTCAATTGAGCATGTAATTTTTTAAATGCAGAATTTATCAGCATCTTGGTGTTTCCATTTAGCATTTTTTTATGTCGTGGCCTAAAATGTGCATAAAAATAGGTAGAAGGTATGCAAGTTTATAGCCCTACTGGCAGTTGTCACCAAACTGTTGTGCAATAAAGCTCCACCCAGGCTGCTTGATTGGCACTTCTCATTTTCATTCACCATTTGTGATGTCAGTTTGAGCATTTGTTTTATAGTTTGTGCATTTGATTGATAATGTAATCATTACAGGTTTATACTGAGTTGATCATGAAAATGAAATATCAATCAAATTTGATTTCTCATTTAAGAATGCATTTAGATTGTTTTTATTTGATAGTTTGAGCATTTGATGTATCATTTGAGTAGTGGTTTTGGGAGCTTGATTCATTATTTGATCTTTTAAGGTATTTGACATTTCATTTTAATTTTGTTAGGAAAAAACTTCCAAGAAGGAAAAATAGCTAATGCAAAGTTCTGCTATTATGTAAAATTAAATGTGAATAAAATTGAAGTCAGAATTATTAGCTCTCCTGAATTCTTAACCCCCCCCCCTGTATATTTTACCCCATTTTCTGATTAACAAAAACATTTCTAAATAATAGTTTTAAAGAGCCCTTATTATGCATTAAAAAGGTCCCATTTTAGTTTTGGGGGTCTCCAACAACAGTCTGATAAGCATGCAAAGTCAAACACTTTGTCTTATAATATGCATTTATTTTTACCTAATTATCCAATTGGCTCCCATTTGATTTGTTCAGCGATTCATTTGTTCCCAAACCTCTCCTTAGCGTGATGCAATTCTGCGCTGATTGGTCTGATGACCCAGTCTGTTGTGATTGGTCGACTGCGTTCAGCGTGAGACAAAGAGAAATGCCCACCACGGCTTATTAACAATTTTGAAGTAGTCAGAGTGCAGAGTGTATGTGTGAGCTCAATGCAGGAGTGCATTAAAGCAATGCAGTTTAACACCAGAATATTGCTCTATTCTTAACCGAAGTAAAACAGTGGCACACATTCAGTCTTAATACACACAGTGGCAAAGGCTGAACTATTTTGAAACTTGACCACTGCAAAGTGTGTAGGAACAGCTGACGGAGGCCATAGCAATGACAAACAGCAGTGGACCGCGAGCTCAAAAACGCGTTTAACTCCGTAAACAAAGTACCACCTGCGCTTTCAACATGGTTTTAGACGCGATATGAGAATATAACAAGTTAACCAGATACAGTACAAGTGGTTACAAGTAACAAAACACAATTAAATAGATAATTTGCAAGCTAAACAAGGAGGCAACCATTTTAATTGCACTTAAGTTACTTACACTTGTGAAATGGAGGAAGAATCTGATCCATTTGTACTGTAAAGTTCCTGTCAAGCTCTGACAAAGTCCCATACATCAAGTCTTTTCTGGTCCTTCCTTTAACAAACGGCCAATGAATCCCCCTTTGTAAGCGTGTAGATTGCTGAAGCACTCATCAGAAAAATGATGGGAACACAGCACAAGACTGGGGCTATAATGCTGAGGTATTTTTGCAAAACTAAACTTCAATCACTGACTCTTCACGGCCTCATCTTTGGTAGGGAAAATAACACTAACCTTCCCTCACACTTTAGAGCACAGCGTCTTCAAGACATGATTTAACCAGGATCTGCTACAGTGTTTGCCTTTCTCCCTTTCTTTCTAAAGTGTTTGTGGCCAGGGATTTCAATTTTCCTGGGTCTCCGCGTGCAACAAAAGGGGCGAGGCTTGAATCCCGTATCAACGTCACGCCGACATGGCTAAAGGCTCGTTACATTGGCGATTCATTCAAACCACTCTGAGTCGACTCTTTTATAGATGAACCAATAGTTTTAAACACTGTGCACTTTCAGATTTAAGCTTTAGCTGGATATTTCACTTTACTTCACTGTGTTACACACTGCATGGAAGGTCATTTTCAAATACCCATAGTAGGGGCTCTTTAATAACTAATTTCTAATAACTGATTTTTTTTTATCTTTGCCATGATGACAGTACATAATATTTTACTAGATATTTTTCATGATACTAGTATTCAGCTTAAAGTGACATTTAAAGGCCTAATTTGGTTAATTAGGCAAGCCGTTGTATAATGATGGTTTGTTCTGTAGACAATCTAAAATATATTGCTTAAGGGGGCTAATAATATTGACTTCAACTTGGTTTTAAAAAAAATTAAAAACTGCTTTTATTCTAGCTGAAATAAAACGAATAAGACTTTCTCCAGAAGAAAAAAAAATATAGGAAATACTGTGAAAAATCCCTCGCTCTGTTAAACATCATTTGGGAAATATTCAAAAAAGAAATTCACTGGAGGTTGAATAATTTTGCCCTCAACTGTATGTGTGTGTTCCAACTGCCTGCTGAACATGCTGGTGTTTGAGCACCTTGTGTGTGTGAGTGTGTGTGAAGCTCTGACCTCATTAGCTGGCGCTGCGCTCTGAGCCGCTGTCTGTGTGTGAGGTGCCATGTCTGGGCTTGGCATAGCAAACGGACAGCAGAAGGGCAAACTGCTGCTCTTTCACCCCTCCAGACTGGACCACACGCACTCTCCGCTGTCAGGACAATGAGACTTTTTCCTTGAGACCTGCGGAGGGATTAGACAGCCATTTAAGACAGTACATTTGCACATTTGGCAGACTGTTTTATCTGAAACGTCTTGCGTTGCATTCAGGATACACAATTTACCCGATTATACCTTCCGTGGGAATTGAACCAGTGGCCTCAGCGCTGTTGGTGCCAACTTGCAGCAGATCACCAAACTTATATAAAAAGTAGGCATCCTTGTCACCTCTAGTTTTACATTTGCTGCTGATCTTGTGATCTGGCGGGAACACTTTTAGCTTAGCTTATAGCATAGATCATTGAATTGGATTAGACCATTAGCATAAAAAAAATCAAAATAGAGTTTAGGTGCATTATCATGCACCCCACGCAATAAGGAATATATGGCGCGATTTGTTGCTATTTTCTGACCAGCACAACTGTAATTTTTGGGGTTTCAGTTTATTCATGACAATTTGCATTAGTTTAGTGTTGTTATTATTATTATTAGTAGTAGTATTAATTATTATGCATATTTATATTTGTTTTAATAAAAACAAGTTTAGATTTGTCCACCTGTCGGGTTTCGGAGACGTATGCGTCACAATAGGAGGCATAAGAATAGAATGTGTGCTTGGACATAACTCTTTTTTTTTTGACCACACTTCATTATTATTGTTCATTTATTCGTGTGCTGGAAACTAGAACTGAATTTAGAAATAGTTTTGAAACAAATCGTTGCGCTGAACAAACTAAATTAAATATGTAGGCTAATGGATGTCTTCAGTGGAGTGAGTATCCGCCGTTTCCTTATCCAAGAAAATAAAGGAGTAAAGAGTAAAAGTAAAGAGAAAGTAAAGACGTGAAATGGAGGAGACTGCTCATTCTTTATCCTTGAGCAGATGGTCTTTTTATCTGTTTTCTCGCTAGTGAAGCATTCAGTTTTTCCCCTTACAAAGTCTGCCATGTAAATAGCAAATTATGGCTATGACTCTTAAAGGGAATAAGAGATGAGACTCTGATTTGTTTAATGCATGTTATGCTCAAAACACACTCATAACTCATTAGGAAAATAAGCACAACCCTATTAATCCATGCACTGTGGCACAAACCATTTTTCGGTCTTTAAAATAGCAAAATTGGATTCGGACACACCCTAATGCTTTTGTGCCATGCGCTTTAGACTTTGTGCTTAGATCATTAATATAGAGCCCTAAGAGTTAAACAGAGAGAATTTTCCTGTTTAAAGCCGACTCCTCTGTAGTTACATTGAACAAAATGAAAAAGTTGGTATTTTCTAGGTTAGTAAGGCCCAATGCCAATTCTACCTCTTAGCCCTTTCCCTTGTCTCAATTCTCTTTAGCTTGAAAGTGTAAGGCTAAGGGGAAGGGCTAGATACCCCTTCAAACAGAGATTTTTCAGGACCACACTCGAAACCAAGGGGTTAGAAACTTTCCCAAAATACACCATAGCCATAGCTGCACCCAGAAATCAGGGGATGCACAAATTAGTATTTTTTTTGTCATTATTACGAATTTTTACAACAAACAAGCATGTTTTAATACGTTCATAACCGCGTTCGTGTTTTACTGTCATGGTTTTTAAAAACTAAAATAAAAAACGCAAAATTTCAATATTTATAATCCATAATAATACCTCCTGTATGGTAATCCCACAACATTCTGTCACTTGATGACACTCGAACACCCTGTCAGAAAAGTCTAGTGGCTGGAAATTAGCTTTTCACAGTGTCTGCTATATTGTTAATGCTGTTTTCTTCTGTTTACGTTGATTAATTTGGCCAGGGTGTAAATGCACAGTATGTTACAATCTTATTGCCACATTATATTGTCATGATAACATTATATATGCCTTCAGTGATTTCCTGAAGATAAACACCCAAATATAATGCAACTGGAATAACTACAACAGTCATGATCATCAATCTCACATGTAGCACAAGATTGCAATGACATTTGATGACGTGTGCAGGTGTTGTAGAGCTGTCCCATTTCTTAGGGGTAAATTTTGAAGCCCTTCCCCTTCACACTCTGTTTCAAGGGCCAAAGGAAAGTGGTAGGGGTCCAAAAATAGAATTGAGATTGGGCCTAAGTCTAGGAAATATAGTCTCATTTAAGTGTAATGATCAAGGAAGTTCGCTGCTGTACCATGGCTGCACCAGGAACAATGATATTACACAACACCTGAAAGTAGTCCCCACCTAAATAACTAGGTAATAGCAATGTGTAATATCATTGCACCTGCTGTAGTCATGGTACAGCAGCAAAGTTTCTTGATTGTATCACCTGAACAAGAATATATTTTCTAGCCAAATTAATAGTATTAATTTAAGGAGTATTTCTAATGACACAGAGTTTCCAATAATAAATAAATCAGTTCCACAAATGTATTTACTTTGTAACCTTTGACTTAAATTAATGATTTACTGTCACTGCAGCCAAGTTGCGTCATAAAAGTGGTTAAATATCAAAACTGGAAACCATTTTAATGATGCAGTTTGCCAAGATCTTATAAGAAAAAGACACTTTGGTAAAAAAGAAGCAAATAAAAGCTAATTATATTATTATTTATAAATGATAAATTAAGAGATTACTGTCACTGTAATCAAGTTGCATCATCAGAATTGGAGTCTAATGGAGTTCTCATTATTCACAGTTTAGGACATTTCATTTCATATATTCATTTAAAAAGTACATTTAAAGCAACAGAACATTAACCAAAGGGCTGCACACTACTAAACTAACAATAAATAAATAAAAATCCAAACATAAACAAGAGATCAGGTCATATAGTAAAACAAAGAGAAATAAAAGGATACATCAATGGCTTGGTACAGGATAGTTTGGTATAGACACACAAAAAAAGCAGGGATAAAACTGTCAAATGATTGTATAGTTTATGTGAAAACTGAGTAACAATAATCTTGATATTTTAAAGATCCAGTCCAAAAACGCCATATCTTTGCAGCTTTTAAATTTTGAAATCTTTGTTTGTGTGTATATATA
>CAIGQZ010000379.1:24740102-24752151 GCA_903798205.1 Danio tinwini
AGCATTTCTGAATATAGCATCTTAATCTATGAATGGTAAATGACTATTTTCAATGTTGACAATGTGTGACAATGTTCATTTCTGGTGACAGGGCTGGCCAATCCTGGAGCACCTTGACTTTCTTTGCTTTCAGGAACTGATGTGGAGGCTGAAGTATGAGGAGTGCTATCCTGCTGAAGAATTTGCACTCTCCTCTAGTTTGTAATGTAATGGGCAGCACAAATGTCTTGATATCTCAGGCTGTTGATGTTGCCATCCACTTTGCAGATCTCTCGCACACCCCCATACTGAATGTAACCCCAAACCATGATTTTTCTTTTACCAAACTTGACTGATTTCTGTGAGAATCTTGGGTCCATGCGGGTTCCAATAGGTCTTCTGCAGTATTTGTGATGATTGGGATGCAGTTCAACAGATGATTCATGAGAAAAATCGACCTTCTGCCACTTTTCCAAATGATCAACTAGAAGTCAAGTTATTATTTGTTGCTCTTACAACTGAGATCTCAACAAGACTTTTGTCAGGTAGTGTACAGGGGGGCTTATAATTCAGGAGGGCTAATAAATCTGACTTAAACTTTAATTATGAATGTAAATACAGTTATTTAATCAATCATAAATACAAAGTATTTAGACAATAATACATTGTAACAAATAATTAATTTCAGTGTAAGTGCATATTAGTTCATATGAAGTGGGACCGTAAATACAAGCAGTTTTGCAAGCCCTGTTTTGGACCCAGATCCACATGTACGGCAGATTGTAGCAATAAAAAAATGAAGTGGTGATTAAACGATCTAATTCACAGCTTCAATTGGTCGGTGATTACGTTATTCTGCTAATTGACAGCACCTGCACGAGCGCTTCGTTCGGCGTCTGGGGGAATCGTTCAAAGTCATCTGCATAATTCGTTTGCGAGGCAGCTTAAAACAGCAAGCCATCTGATCATGAGTTGACAATCTAGTTTTAAACTTGTCAACAAAATTTAGAGTGATTATACATTTTCTGCGCGACATTGTTTACTCAGCTGGATGGAGGCCACGGTGAGCTGGAAATCAAGATCTGAGTCGATTGCAATGGTGTGCGATTTCCAAAGTAAATTCAAGTAACTTGATCTCTTCTTTAGTGTTTCTTTTACATGTGTTATTATAATGACCTGCTGCTGTGAGTGTTGCCATATGCAGGCGAGCACATTATTGCTGCCTACATTTTCAGCAGTGCTGTATAGCTCCGGTTTATTTTCCCATAAGGATGTTGTATAAGGATGTCCTTTCTAAGCAAATCAATCAGGTACCCTGTAACAAAATATACAGTTGAAGTCAAAATTATAAGATTTTTTTTTCCCTTTTCAAATATTTACCAAATGATGTTTAACAGAGCAAGGAATGTTTCACAGTATTTCCCATAATATTTTTCCTTCTGGAGAAAGTTTTATTTGTTTTATTTTGGCTAGAATAAAAGCAGTTTTGAATTTTTTAAAACCATTTTAAGGTCAATATTATTAGCCCCCTTAAGCAATGTTTATTTTTCAATTGTCTACAGAACAAACCACTCTTATACAATGACTTGCCTAATTAACCAAACTTGCTTAATTAAGCTAATTAAACCTTTAAGTGTCACTTTAAGCTAGTATCTTGAAAAATATCTAGTCAAATGTTATGCCGTCCTGTTATGTCGTCATGACAAAGGTACAAAAAAGTTACACACATTTCTCTAATGACCTCCTGAAAAAAAAAAAAAACTTTGCAAGTGCTTATGAGAGCCTGTATAGGCTGATCTACATGTGGAATACTCATAATGTTTAAGCTAAGATGACCAAAAGCATTAGATTTTTGTCTTCTTTATGTATAAATATGTTTTTTTGGGAATATACATAGCATTGCATTGAATGCAAACGTACATTGAATTATATTGTATTGCACAATACTTGGTGCTATTGAGGTGAGACACTGATAAAAACTATTATTTAACTTTTTTTTTTTTAATTGCTTTAAAAATTCTTAATTAAATATGTGTGTAATCGCTAGAGCACCTTTTGAGGTCTGAGGAGTGAGGTGTACCTGCACAGCACTTTACTAGCTGGCCTCCCTTACACTCAACCCCCTTAACCTCACTGCCATCCCGGACGAGCCCCCATGTTTAAGCCATCAATCCTATTTCACCCAACCCACGCTGAACTGGGATCGAACAGACAATTTTTTGTATGGGAGTCAGTTGCTCTAACAAGTAGGCTACAGACCATGGCCTGCATGGCACTGTGTTAGCTGGCCTCCGCTACATGTGCATAATTATAAAAAATACGTTAAATCAGGTTAATGGAATTACAAATTACAACAGGATGACTCAATTTTTTAAGTAAACTCAAATTGTCACTTTTAAGGCAATGATTTCACTCACTTTTTTAAGGAAAGTAATTAACATCTTTCTACAGTAAAAGGTTATCTGATCTAGTGGTATGGATTGGTATAAGGGTTAATGTGTAAGGCATAGGTACAGTTAGTACAATAATTATACTGTATGTACACTCAAGTAAAAATAAAAATTGGTGCTTGTTCAAACTACTTATTACTGAGCTGAAACAACACAATTCTTGAGTTGTTTTGGGACAAATTGATTGTTTTATGTTCATTCATTCATTTTTCTTCGGCTTAGTCTCTATTTCAGAGGTCACCACAGCAAAATGAACTGATGCCGTTCCAGCCACAACCCAGTACTGGGAAACACCCAAACACTCTCTGTAAATCCACACACATAAACTACGGCTAATTTAGTTTATTCAGTTCACCTATAGCACAGGTCTTTGGACTGTGGCAGAAACCGGAGCATCTAGAGTAAACCCTCACCAACACAGGGACAACATGCAAATTCCATACAGAAATGCCAAACTCGCCGGCCGGGACTCGAACCAGCTACCTTTCTTGCTGTGAGGCCACAGTGCTAACCACTGAGACACCATACCACCCTGTTTTATGTTCAATCCACTTAAATTAATAAAAACTAATAAGTTAAATGAATTCCTTTATGTTGTCTCAAAATAGATCGAGTGTGTGGAACCCAGCATTTCTTACAGTGTATATAGTAATTAAGGCCACTTTATATAAAGTGGGACCCAAACTAATTACCCGTTCTAATCAATGAACAAACATGTGAGCATGTTGAGGCTGTCTCTTGTATGTTAAGAGTAATCACAGGCAATAAGTTGCAGGCTGCAGTTCCATACACTGTAAAAAAATTCAGTTTGAAACAAGCAATTTGTGCTGGGACAACATGAAGGGATTAAGTTAACTTATTCGTTTTTACTAATTGAAGTGGATTGAACATGAAACAATTAAGATTTCCCCCAAAAAACCTAAAGACTTGTGTTGTTTCAGCTCAATTTAAATAAGAAATAAGAAAAAGTAATTTCTAAGTGTATAACAGCCATCAGTGGCAAGCATTTCTGAATATAGCATCTTAATCTATGAATGGTAAATGACTATAATTATCCCAGTGTTTAGTCACATTTACAATGTGCGAGCGGATATTTTTAGGTCATGTTAACAGTAAGTATTTAGTGCACGATTAGCTTCAAATGAAGCTGCCACAGAAAAATGTAGAGTTCATCACTGCTTTGAAATCAAATTAATCAAGTCAGTGAAAGGAACTAAAGAGGCTTTTAAAAGGGGATATTTATGTTTCTTTAACAAAAAGGGAGGGATTTGGGAAACATTCACAACTCAAGCGACAACAATTAATATTTCTCAATGCCTATCATATTTACTGCATTTCTCACATCTGATTGTGTATGAATAAATTGACTACACTGTAAAAACATAATATTGATTTATTTAGTTTATATACACTCACAAATTGCATTATGGGATCTTGATCTCTGCTTTGTTGACTTTAAACTTCAACGAAGTGACTTTTATTGACATTTAATAGTAGTTTTGTCATGATCACCAGCGATCTAACTTGTGTAAATCGTTGATCAACTACATATCTGCCACTATATGAAATACTACTCCCAGAAGTCTTTGCACTCACACACCAGTTACGTGTGTATAAAAAAGAAACTCAAACAACACTGTACGAGGAACTAGTTCCTTCTGCCATTTCTTCACATCTGCAGCTGATTTCAGAACAGCAGAAACCGTTGCTAATTCACAGACGTCACTTTAGAGCTAGTATTTGAAAGATTTTCTTGCATAATATCTAAAGTGATGACAAAATAGGTAATTTTTGCTCACATTTTAAGAGTATAAGGCTGAACGGCATGAAATGTCATCAGTGTACAGAAATTTCCAGCCTTTCTCTGTTGCAATCAGGAGATTACAATAATTAACCCTGAAAAAGCCAAAGCAAAACCCAGCAAACAGTACCAGATTACTATGGTAAAAAATACAGCACTACAAAAGATAAAAGAGAGAGATCGACTCAGAATGTCCCTTACCTGATTTATAATATGTGTTCAGCTGTACATTGAAACTTATGTTGAGAAAACACTGAGTTTTTCTCCCTCTAAGGACTTATTATGCAGTCTCTGTCGTCATCTTGTGGCGGAACGTCAACTGTCACTTTGGTCTGCTCATACAGGCTGATGCACTGAAAAAAATGATGTCTGCAAAACTGTTGCAAACAATTTATTTGTGTTGAATTTAAACAAATTAAATTTAATAAAATTCTACTTAGTTTGTTTGTTTAAATTCAGACCAAATAAATTGTTTACAGCCACTTAACGTAAAAAAAATTGAGTAAATCCAAGGAATCATCTCTAAATGAATTTTTTTCAGTGTGGCAGCCGATGCATCTCTGAAAACTATGAATGTTTTAAAATAGGCACTTTCCTTATAAATAAACTGTTGCAATTTAAACAACTACATTCTCGACTAAAACAACCTCAAAAGTACATTATGTTGTCCAACAGCAGCAATATTTGTTAAACTGTAGAGTGTCCTATGCTTGTCTTTGCATGTGGGCAGAGTAATACAAAAGAGTGAAGGGTGAAGAGGCTATACAAGTGCTGTTATTTGCAGAATATTGCATGGCTATCAGCCAGGGCTTAATCTCCAGGGCACCTCATTTTACCGATCCTCCTTCTCACACGCACCCCCATTCTGCCCCGCTCTTTACTTTCTTCCGTAACTCTTCAACCCTCTTCACTTCGTGACAAGCACCCAAGCCCACCCCTTCCCCCATGCTATTCACTTTCATCTGCGACAACGCACCCACCCCCCTGCCCCGGTATTCTGCCCCGACACATCTCCTTCCTCTGGTAACATGCCGGATCCCTTACCCTGATCTGTTCCAGGACCTCGTAATTTACAAATTGAAAGCACTGCTATCAGCCAATCAAATTCAAGAACCCGACAGAACTGTTGTATACGAATTTATATATCGAAAATTTTGTCTATAAAATAACAGAAAAATACTGGCAGATTATCGGCAAGTTTTTGTACCACAATTTACAACACTGACCCAGACGATATAAAGCTTTACGATTTAACCAGAGCTTGCCAACTTTTTTGATCACCAGCCACTGTGGCTAGTTGTTTTCCAACATCTCCAACAACTCCCCATTTTCACTAGCCACAATTTTGTTGTTGGAAAAATATATTTTATATGCATACATTTGACTTTGGCATGCTAAAATGACTTAATTTAGACATTGTGTTATGCCCACATGCCTCCTCATTTTTTTAACTATTTTTTGTGTATGACCCTGCTCAATGTGCATGAGCAAATGGGCTGTGGTTTCACAGTGTCGTATTGCAATTCTTTTTTATTTCACAGGACTTTTCAGAGCTCAACACTGAGGATTTACCAAATTTATCTCTGACCACACCAAAATAAATTAATAATTATTTCTTAGCCACAAATGTTAAATAATATGCTAAAACATGCTAAATATAGTTGTATACATCCTTTTTTATTTCAACAAAACCTTTCTTAATAAGAACAATTACATTTAAAAAATAATTTTTGCCATGTATCTAAAACTATGCACAGTCTAGTCTGTCCAGGCTAAAGGTCTCTCAGATCACTAGTTAACTACACATACATGGGGAGCTAATCTCCTATAAAAGCAATGTTATTGTAACAATAATAATTAATTAATATTAACAAAACTGTAAGCAAAAGAAAGCAGTTTAAAACCAACCGTGTAATAATAAAGGATGATCATGCGCACATGAGTAACGTTAGGCCCATAATCCGTTCTGTTAAAAGAATAGTTAAAACAAATCCGGCAACCACTGCTGCTTACAAAAAGACATATTAGAAACATCCGGAGCTTTTGGAAGCAGCAGGACTGTGTGTGCACGAGCATCACTTTTTGTCCAGTCTATTTAAAGGAGAATTGATCACAGCAGTTGCGTTTTTTCTAGGCATGGTTGCTTCGTGCCAGGAACGGGAGCATGCATGCCTTTTAAAACCTGCATCACCTGTGTGCGCGCGAGTGATCATCCTCTCATTCGGTATTCACATGCTTTCCTTTGCTCGCGCAAACTCTATTTTTGTCGGTCATGTTGCTTCTGGATTCTAAGATGACATTTGCACACATATTGGGCCATCTTTATTGTCAAACCCTGCTTTTAAGATAGCTATAATTTAAAAATGATCTTCAACCAGCCAAAGTGGCTAGTGACAGTGTCTGTGTAACCCGCCACAGCTGAAATCTACCCACATTTGGTGGGTTGGCGGGTGTTAATGTAAAGCCCTGGATATTACCTATAAACAATTTCACTTTTTCAAACTTTTTACAATAAAAAGTAGTTGGAGGAAAGAAATTAGGGTCCCATACTCCCAAAAGGGGTCCCATAATGCAATTCAGAAGTATAAATAAAGGGAAATATTCATGAATCACAAAATATGGAGAGCTGTTCATTTACGGATATATACTTTTACAGTCCACTGAGGTTAACCAATCCTTTCAAATGTCATTTACATATTGTCTTAAAGGTGCTTTAGGGGAAAAACTGTTTTAATTCTAAAAATAGACAGAATTAAATATTACCATTACAAAAAACACATTTCTGGCTGCAGGAACCTCCGGTCAAATCCTTCAATAACATTAGAAATGAACTTCAGGGAAGCATGAAAGCTACACAACTCTAATATAAGTCCTCTTTTACATCACTCTCAGGCAAAATCTCCTGTAATATTTAACACTAAAGTGCTTCAGCATTTCATTTGGCACTTTTTATGCATAACAAGTCTTCTTTGCCGCCTGACGGCTCGTTCTGTCTCATACGTGTGCTGTGTGCCGGCCCATTTTTGACTCTCATCTTCCTTCTATAAGTAGTGATTGAAGGTTGGACTGTGTTGAAGACACTTTCCACCCTCAGCGCTTCTGCTCGTTTATCTCCAGAAATGTGGTTATTTGCATTAATATATGTCAGAGATAAAACGATCGCTTTGAATCACTACTACATCTCTCGCTCGTTTCTAATGTTGTCTATTTATCTCGCAGTCTCATCTGCTGTCTGTAGCATATCTCTGCTCAGTGGCTTTATTAAAAGACAAACACATTATCTGGATCTCTTTGAACCACAAGTCTCAGCTCTTTACGCATGTACTGAAACACATTTACGCCTACTGATTTATATATAAATAGCAATGCAAGAAAACACTAAGCTAGGATTCCCATTAACGCTCTCGTTTTATTCCGCAAACTCTATTCATGTCTCCCCTGAGCTCAGAGACGGGTTTATTTGTGTTTTAATTAGAAAAATTCCTTAATCGGCTATTCAAAATGAGTCTCTTAGAATGATTTAATTAGAAGGGAACATCAGACAGGCTCTGATAGAGAACCTGCCAATGTTTCGCCCATCTTGATTGTATTAGCTTGTATGTGCATGTTGACGCGTGTGTGGTCTAATTGAAACGTGTGTATTTATGTCTTCAAAACTCTCAGAGCATAAGTGAGAAAAAATGCTTGTGTTTTGCATTTATTTATAATTGAATACAAATCTCTTCATAGTCTCAAATGTGCTTATTTTTACTTAAAAATGCACAAATGTCTACATCAGTGGTTCTCAAACTGTGGTACAGCCTTCCTTCCAGTGGTACGCAGAAGAATCGCTGAATGATAAAAGCATAAGATGAACACACATTTAACCCTTTGACGCGTACAATAACAGCGAGACTCATGTGATCAGACAGCATTGGCTGTTCCCTGAAGTGTACGATTATGCTAATGTCATAGGAAGATGACAGAGGAAGATGCGCGCGGTGCTCACAGAGCAGATACATAAATGTTTTGGAAATATATCCAGGTTTTTTTTATTATTATTGCAAATATTTTAGTTTTTCTGCACTGCTTAATTTTTATTTGCAGTTCTTTTTTGTTAGCAAATTTCAGTTTTATTTCTCAAAGCTTAATTTTCCTTTTCAGTTCTTTATTTTTGGTAGCAAAAATAATTTTTATTTCTCGAAAATGTATTCTTGCTTTGCGATATTTGGAGATTTGCATTTATTTTTATTTTTTGCTCAATACTTTATTTATTGTTTGCAAAACTTTTTTTGTTGTTGTTTTGCAAGTATGTATGGCCCTAGATTGACTCCATAAACAACTAAACGAATGCTCAGGTCTATTTAACCGAATATAATATCGATGCTGTAAAAGGTATTTCATGAACTTGAAAATAGCCAATCTTTTGCCAGACGTTTTCAGTGGCTGAACAACACTTCCGTGCATATAAACCCATTCATAAACAAGAACACAATCTACATAAGCTTTGCATGGCTAAACAAGTTTTAAAACATGCCTGTCTAAAATAAATACTTCAGCTGTGGTGTCACCCTTCAGATCGTTGTTTTGAACTGCATAACGTCATATTGCCCTCCAGCATGCAAAAGTAATTCCGGTATTGATTCATGGTTTAGAAATGTTTTGATTCTGCATTTTTGGCAGAAGCCCTTTTAGAAACAATCCTTCTTTTCATGCATACAAGGCTACGTTGATCTTTCAGAAAGAAGTTTAGGTTGATGCAGAGTTTGCCTGATGTCTTTCTGTCAGCATTAGTTCTGTGCTTCGCATGTGCGCGCGAGTGATGTATCTGTCTGTTTAAAGAGTCTGCGCAGAAATTCTAATTTAAATTTGTTGACAGACAGTTTGAGATACCTGTTGTAATTGAGTTATTTGTCGGTCCGACAATATTTAATTGGATGAACATTTTTTTGTTTTATGCCTTATCTAGAATATAAAAATACATATAAACACATTTAGATCATTTACTTTAATCATTACTATTGGAATGTGAAGAGACTTTCAACCAGCACAACAAAAAATGTTTCTGAAGACAATCAGCTATTGCACCTTTAACTTAATAATAACTTATATTAAACAATTATGTTGTCTTCAAAAAAACAAACTCATTTGCTCATTTTATATAAGCAAACATATGTTGAGTGTAAAGTAAAATAATGCCAACTGTTTAAATGTGATAAAGGACATTTGATTCTGTTATTAATTGTTGTTTAACTTTCTGATGGGTGTGATCTTGACAAGTACGATGCGATCCTGGATTAACAATAATGTTGATCCTGGAACGTAATTTTTGTTAAAAAAAATGTAATCAATACCTAATCCCTACACAACCAAATAAGCTGAAACAACACAATTATTTTTTGTTGTGCTGGTTTTCAACCTAATTTGTTGAAATGTATAAATTAACCTAATCCCTTCATATTGTCCCAACACAAATCACTTTTTTACAGTGTACCCCCTAAACCAAACCCTACCTGTAAATTGTTCCCAAAAATAATAGTTGGAATAATAGTTGGATAGCAATCATGAAGAAATGCATAACCCTGCAAACATATCCCTTAATTCTGATTGGCTGAATTGGCTTAATTCTAAATGAAGTCGAACTGAAACTCTCTGTAGTACACCACGCCCACCAAAAGGGTACCCTTTGTAGTGGAAACGCAAGCTTGATAAAGGTGACCCGTACCAACCCGAATCGTACCGTACTGTACCACTCAGTGGAAACGAGCCATTACCTTAGCCATCTTCGTCTTAAAGAATCCCCCTTTTCACCCCTACTCCTCCCCTTTCCTTATCAGGGCAGCACGGAGGCCCAATGGTTAGCATCATTGCCTTACAGCAAGAATGTCACCGGCTCAGACCTTATCTGGTCAGGTCGGCGTTTCTATGCGGAGTTTGCATGTTCTCCCCGTGTTTGCATGAGTTTTTTCCAGGCACTCCGGTTTCCTCCCACAGACCAAAACATGTTACATAAATAAATGGACAAACTAAATCGTCATTATAGGCAAGCAATAAAATCAGCATACAATTTCCACAGCCAATTCATGATCAAGCAGGGGAGTTCTCAAGACCTACCTGAGCTCAGACTCCCTTCTCGCCCTGCAACAGGAGGGAGCCCCGGGCTCGAGGATCTCATGAGCTCAGGGCTCTCTCCCAGGACAGCATGCCAAACATGCTTTATAATCAATCATCGGTAAGGGCGAACTCTTGAAATTGTCATTTATTGGGAAAATAAAAAACTGACTAGCACATTCAGAATTTGGCCTTTTGAATAATAACAAAAGTAAAACATAATAATATTAGTTATGTGGAGCTTAACTTTTTGAAAGTTCATGGATAACAAAAATAGCCTTATTAGTATAAAATTACTTTAACATGAGCCTCGTTTGGTGCTTCAAACCTTTTTATTGGTATTATTTTCTTTCAAAAACAAGGTCCAAGATTCAGAATAAAAGATGACTTCACTTTTGTCATATTGTATGTTTTACTGCACAGCTGGATGTTGGACTCATGAAAAAATAATAGTTTGAATTCATTGGTAGCCTTGTTTGATGGATTATTTTCACACTTTATGATGGCATAGCAGTCAAAATAGGACAAATGAGCTCAAGTTTGGGACAATACTGGACCTTTTATCGGTGGGGGGTGGGTCTTTCGAACCACACGAACACCCCCCCTACGGGCCTGCAGATA
The DNA here is from genome assembly GCA_903798205.1 of Danio tinwini. NCBI lineage: Eukaryota > Metazoa > Chordata > Actinopteri > Cypriniformes > Danionidae > Danio > Danio tinwini. The sequence goes on from CAIGQZ010000379.1 coordinate 24,751,044, forward strand.
AAAATTGTATTTAATTATTTTAATATTAAAAGAAGCTGAATGTCTGATTCGGGAGACATAGGGTGCTTTCACATCTGTAGTTTGCTTTATTTGGTCAGGACCAAGGGCAATAAATGATACATTGTAGCATTTTCTGCCGCCTTTGGGCCGCTTTCACACCACACTTATGGACTTGTATCCCTGCTCATAGTAGCCTATACTATATAGTTTGTATACATCACTTAGACAAACTACATTTCGAGAATGAAGTGCGGCTGTGGTTGGAAAACAATGTTTTAAGGCAGTGCAAACGGCGAAGGTGCATCGTACGTCCCTTCAGGAGGAGGCGTGAATTCATTTAGCTAAACTGCAACATGGTCATCTTCCGGAAATATTACCAATGATCCATTAGGTAATGTTTTCCCCCTCTTTCTCTCTTTTGGTAAAGCGCTGTAAACAAATACTTTTTCTCCACTTTCTATAATGCACAGCGCATCAGCCTACGGCAGCTGGATTAGTTCAAAAAGGCGCAGTACTTTTTGCGGTTGGGTCTGTTTTAGTTTGGATCATGTTCTCACCACAAACGATCCGTTCCAGGGTTCGATTGAAAACGTACAGAGACCACCTCTTCAAGGAGGTCTCGGTACGCTTTTTTGGTTCGCTTTTGGTGCGCATATGAGTACAATTGCTACATTCACCCCTGCCCAAACGAACCGTACCAAAAGGAAAAAACGAACTCTAGTGCGATTCAACCGAACTAAATAAGGCAGGTGTGAAAGCACCTATATACAATCTAACGTAAAGTGAGTAAAGTAAAAGTAAAGTAAAGTTTTCATGCCAAAATACATGCTAAATATGCATACAAACTTAATTTTTAAAGTTAAATTGATATAATTAGTGTTATTATTCAAAACAGTTTTTATTAAAGTTTTTGTTTTTGAGAAATAATAGGCTAATCATCTAATATTTTTAAAAGTGTGTGGTTTATTGATTATAATCACTCAGGCTGGTTTCTTCATAAATATGCATCATAAATATTCATGTGTTTTGATTACTGTATAACTATATATGAGTGCCTGCAATGTGTGTGTGTGTGTGTGTGTGTGTGTGTGTGTGTGTGTGTGTGTGT
>CAIGQZ010000379.1:24777206-24789718 GCA_903798205.1 Danio tinwini
TGTGTGTGTGTGTGTGTGTGTGTGTGTGTGTGTGTGTGTGTGTGCTTCACGTATTAATGTGCTGAATTCACTTTTTCCTCTCTATCCTCATAAGATTGGCTTCACACCGCTCTGCGCTCGGATGATGTTAGCGTGCTCCGCACATCAATGGGAGACACACACACACACACACACACACACACACACACACACACACACACACACACACACACACACACACACACACACACACACACACACACACACACACACTGAAATGCGACACTGCCCTGCATTGGGCGAATATTGAGTGATGTAGGGTCATCTAGACATGTATGCATGCATGCATGCTTCCATATATAAACGTATGCATGCATTCATAAGCACTTAATCCAATTGATTGTCGGTAGAAACCGTGTTTGATTGGGGAATTTGGAAGTACTTCAGTTGCTTTAGCTGTAACTGTCACTTTGCCACATTGCCAGAATTAGATCAGTTTCGATGTGCTTTTGCGCTGCTTGCAGCCTTGGCTTGAGTTTTGGAACAAAGCCAGCCTGGGGTTTTTGTTGATTCATAATTAGTTTTGTGGGAATATTCTGTGTGATCTATTATTAGAATTTAAGGTATTTTCCACCTTAAAGTAGCACCTTTTCATCCTCGTGTCTTTTGATTCTTTTGTAGAACAGAAAAGATGCAGTTTTGAAAACATATGTACAATCAAAGCCAGTGGGGTCCAAAGTTGTTTGGTTTCCAGCAACCTTCAAAATATCTTCATTTGTGTTCCTGTTGAAACCTCATAATATAATTATGCATATAAGCATTTTGAATCATTCATTATTAGCAAACACGTTTTCTTTTAAAGAGATAATTTGAAAAATGTCCATGCTAAGAAAATCAGTGGGGTCCAATGTTGTTTGATTGCTGATGATCTCAGGGATCCTAGTTATTAATATGCATATGTTTTTTTTTTTGGAAGAGTTTTTGAAAAATGTTTTAGCATCCATCCATGCAATCAAAGTCAATGGTGTCCAAAGCTGATTGTTTTCTGTCCTTCACAATATCTTAATTTATGTTCCACAGACAGCCTGTTGGAACCAAATGATAGTATTTTCATTTTAGAATGAACCATAAGCATTATGAGGAATTCGTTATTGACAACCATAAGCCTATTTTTAAGGACATATTTTGAAGAATGTTTCAATGTCTATGCAATGAAAGTCAAAGAGTTAAGTCATTTGGTCCAGTGTTGTTTTTTCCACAAATTTATATTTGGAAATTTAATAATGAATATTCAGCAATAAGTGGCAGCACAGTGGCTCAGTGGTTAGCATTGTCACCAGCATTTTTGTGTGAAGTTTGCATGTTCTCCCCGTGTTGGTGTGGGTTTCCTCCGGGTGCTCCGGTTTCCCCCACAGTCCAAACACATGCAGTATAGGTGAGCTAATTTGCCCATAGTGTATGAGTGTGTGTTTGTGAGTAAGTGTGTATGGGTGTTTTTCCAGTACTGGGTTGCAGCTGGAAGGGCAGTCACTGTGTAAAACATATGCTGGAATAGTTGGTGGTTCATTCCACTGTGGCGACCTCTGAAATAGAGACTAAGCCGAAGGAAAATTAATGAATATTCAACCCATATATGGCTAAATTAATACCTTGAACACACATTAATCAATAAAATGCTAACATAATGAAATTAATAATAGTTAACAAGATGTATATAAATATAAATATATGAAACATATTTAACAAAGACAATCACTGTTTAAAATAGCGGGATAGCCAAATATCAGTTTATCAGAGTGAGTTTTACTCTGAATGTAAAGCAAATCTGTTCATTTAAACTAGCTAAAGTAAAGCAATTGCTATGTATTTTATGACATACTCTTTGGGCATATGTTCCCAGGGCTACATATTTAAGAACTGGAAAATATGTGGCTACTTATTCCTGCAGTTTCTGTTTTCACAAATCTAGAGACTAGGGGAGAGCGGGGCACAAAGTAACACTTTTTGGTTTTGGTCACATAATGAACAAAGTAATAGGGTTAGACAAACCATATTTTTTTACCAATAACACACAAGCCTCTTCTACAAATGAGCACTGGAATTATGATCGCCGGACCTGTGGTTTCTGTGCAGTATTGCCAAAAGTGCCAGAAGTAAAAATGTTACTATTTACCCCACCTGCGGGGCAAGTTGTAACAGACAGCGGGTTAGTTTTCACACAATTAGTTTCACACAATTAGTTTAAAATCAGTTTACTTTAAATAGTAGCTATATATCCTCAGTAATTGACTCATTTCTTTTTTTATTCTACATTGCACAGTAAGTTTATTTATTTATTTGTTTATTGGATAAACACATTTGAATCTATTTGCATTATTATCCAGTTATCCATTATTATACAATCCATTTATTTGCATTATTAGCTATCAATTATTTTTTCTATTAAAACAATATTTTCTATTAAAAAACATTTTTATTTAAAAAGTTCAAAATTTTAAAAATTATTTTGTTAGTTTAATTGGTGTCCAACAGTGTGTGGCTTAATTATAACACCCTGTTACAACTAACCCCGCTGTGTCGTGTTTAATCAAAACTGGCTAGCAGTCACTGTGTGTTTTATACATCTTTCAAAATGGTTTCATATTTTAGCCTAGAAGACGGTGATCAATATAAGATTTTACGTACATACTTTCACTGATTTAAAAATAAGAAGTAAAAATATTGACTGCAATAAAAAATACTTTTATGCTGCAAAAATGGTTTCTCCTGTGTTTCACATCCAAATTTTGTCGAAAAGTTTCAATAATTGGCTGGAAGACGTCTGCCGACACTGTGGTGAAAACCTCGGAAGCATGCCATGGTTAACACTGAGCAAATACCTTAAAACTCTGTTACATTTAACCCTGCGTTACTTTGTGCCACGCGCTCCCCTATAGCTAATACAAGACTTTTTAAAGCAATGTCTATGTATTTTATAGAGCTTTGCTGGTTTTTGGTGCTAGACGTAATCACAATTCACTCTCAATGATCACCATTTACTCCAAAGAGAGCAAAAACGTTTTATTTTTGCTGATCTCTGAATGACTGGTACAGTACGTCAGTCTTGCACTAGTAACTTTGACTCAACTGAGAGTTGCATGCATTAAACTCCTCTCTCACAACTGAATCATCACTGGACGGCGCAGCAAAGTGATGCGTTTATGCCCTGCTAATGCACAAACTATAAAACATCAAACCACAGCGGAAAACGCATATTAAAATTATGCTCAAAGTGCTTCTAGAAACTAGAGTGAGAGCGGCAGTAGCGCACACACACAAACACACACACTTTTGTCAACGTTCCAAACAGCTGTCTATTCGGATACATGATATGTTTTCTTGAAAACATTTTTTTTTGCTGGTCCACCTGTTCAGTTCTGTTTGTCCTTCATGTGGTCATCAGTCTGTCTGTGTGTGTGTGTGTGTGTGTGTGTCTGTGTGTCTGTGTGTATGCGGGTAAAATGACCTCCATGTCGCTGATCAATGGCGAAGTTCTCCCTCAGAAACGGAGGGATGTTTCCCCGTGTGGGGCGACCCTTCCCCCATCTGTTCCCAGCGCAGTGTGTGTGCGTATGTGTGTGTGTGTGAGCGGCGTCTCAGCATCTGTCTTTGCCAAATGCCAGGACTCAGTGGACGCTTCTCATAAACCCAGCAGTGTGAGGGGGCAGGGAGTCCTGATGTGCCGTTGTTGCGTCTCGCCATTGTTTGTGTGTGCTGTGTGTGTGTGTGTGTGCGAGAGTGCTTTTGTTCCCCGTTTGCGCTGGAATGCTCTTCAGTGCTGTGTGTCAACTGTAGAGACCCCTCAGATCCCGTCCCGCACCCCGCGGACCCCCTCTGTCCTAGGTTTCTTCCTTGTTTCAGTTTTAATTTGTTTTGTCTTGCCCTTTAGGTTTGTCATTTTTCACGCAGGATTGAAAGACGGTGTAATTGGAGTGGGCTCTTTCTGCAAGTTTCTTTCTGTGTGCGGTTGGGCCCTGTCCGCGGGACAAGGGGCCACACGTATAAACAAATGTGTTATGCGGTCAGATACTGAGGGACTGTGGGGCTGTGTTTCAAAACAATGTGAGTGTCTATTGAGGGAGTGCATTGTAATGCCTTTTAATTCCTTACTAAGCAACTGTAAGTATGCACTGGTCTGTAAATGGAACTTTAAAGAGCACTGTTGTATTAACATAGTGTAAATCATGCTTTTTATATAAACAAATTATATGGGTTAATAGGGCTGTGCAATATGAGAATATATGTTGTATGGGCAAAATTAATTGTATCGTTTCATATTATGCCCTATTGTTTATATAGTGGTGTCATAAAATACATTGTTTATGTTAATATGCTTTCATAATTTATATGAGTACAATGTTTACATTTTGTGTATATGTATATATTCATATTAATTTATTCATTTATTTTCCACCGCCGGGTCGCAGGGGCAGCAGTCTTAGGAGAGAACCCCAAACTTCTTTTTCCCCAGATAATTCCTCCAGCTCCTCCGGGGGGATCCCAAGGTGTTCCCAGGCCAGACGAGAGACATAGTCCCTCCAGCGTTTCCTAGGTCTTCCCCAAGACCTCCTCCCGGTGGGACATTCCTGGAACACCTCCCTAGGCAGGCATCCAGGAGGCATTCGAAACAGATGCCCGACCCACCTCAGCTGACTTTTCTTGATGTGGAGGAGCAGCGGCTCTACTCCGAGCTCCTACCGGGTGACAGAGCTCCTCACGCTATCTATAAAGGTGCGCCCTGCCACCCTGCAAATAAAACTCATTTCGGCCACTTTTATCCGAGATCTTGTCCTTTCAGTCATGACCCAAAGCTCATGACCATAGTTGAGAGTATGAATGTAGATTGACTGATAAATCGAAAGCTTTGCCTTTCGGCTCAGCTTCTTCTTTACCTCAATGGACCGGTACATCCACCGCATTACTGCTGCCTCTGCACCAATCCGCCTGTCAATCTCATGTTCCATCCTTCCCTCACTCGTGAACAAAACCCAAAGATACTTGAACTCCTCCACCTGGCTTAAGGACTTTCTTCCAACCTGGAGATGGCAAACCATTTTTTTCCGGTGGAGCACCATGGCCTCAGACTTGGAGGTGCTAATTCTCATGCCAGCTGCGTCACATTCGGCAGCAAACCGCTCCAGTGCATGCTGAAGGTCCATGCTCGATGAAGCCAACAGAACAACATCGTCTGCAAATAACAGAGATGAAATCCTGTGGTCCCCGATCTGGACCCCCTCCAGCCCAAGGCTATGCCTTGAAATTCTGTTCATAAAAATTATGAACAGAATTGGTGACAAAGGGGCAGCCCTGCCGGAGTCCAACATGCACTGGAAACAAGTCTGACTTCTTGCCAGCAATGTGAACCAGACTTCTACTCTGTTCTTACAGGGACGAGACGACACAAAGAAATCATAGCGCTTTACTTTTTTCACATTTTTTATGTTACAGCCTAATTCCAAAATGGATTAAATTCATTTTTTTCCTCAAAATTCTACACACAATACCCCATAATGACAATGTGATTTATAATATATATATTTTTTTAAATTGTTGCAAATTTATTAAAAATAAATTACCTGAAAAATCACATGTACTTAAGTATTCACAGCCTTTGCGCAATACTTTACAGCCTTAAGTCTTTTTGCATCAGGTAGGATGGGAAGCAATGGTGTACAGCCATTTTCAGATCTCTCCATAGATGTTCAATAGGATTAAGGTCTGGGCTCTGGTTGGGCCACTCAAAGACATTCACAGAGTTGTTGTGAAGCCACTTCATTGATATTTTGGTGGTGTGCTTTGGGTCATTGTCTTGCCGAAAGATAAATCGTTGCCCCAATCTGAGGTCAAGAGCACTTTAAAGCAGGTTTTTATTCAGGAAGTCTCTGTACATTGCTGCATTCATCTTTCCGTCTATCCTGACTAGTCTTCCAGTTCCTGCTGCTGAAAAACATCCCCATAGCATGATGCTGCCACCTCCATGCTTTACTGTAGGGATGATATTAGCCTGGTGATTAGCGGTGCCTGGTTTTTTTCAAACATAAGGCCTGGCATTCACTCCAAAGAGTTCAATTTTAGTCTCATCAGACCAGAGAATTTAGTTTCTTATGGTCTGAGAGTCCATCAGATGCCTTTTGGCTTATTGGTTTACACAGTGATTAGACAGAAATTAAATGGACATTTTTAAAAATGTCAGTATTGATTAGTACCATAATTCCAGTATCATGACAACACTACCGCCCCATAGTATTGTCTTACGCACAAAATGCAGCCATATGTAGACCAGGGCACATATTTCTCAGTTCTCAAATATGTAGCCCTGGGCACATATTTCTATTCATGCTGTGTTTGTTTGTTTGTTTGAAATCAGACCAAAGTCCCATCTTTTCACTGATCTCAGTGTGTTTGTTTGGTATGCTGCAAGATTTGGATGGCAGTGTTCACATTCATTTAAATCAACAGCACTAACAGACCAGAATTGTCTGAGATCGAAGCAAATCTGCCAATAGTGAACACTCCGTGAGACCAAGCCTTTGTTTGTGAGCGTATAAAACACTCAAGTAGCTTGTTTGGACAAACGTCGGAGGTCTGTTCCTCCCTGCCTGTCTTTTGTCTTTCATTTGCGTTCCTCAATGATCATAGCAGCTAATTAACAGTGTTGTAATTAGTCAGGTAATAAAGCTTCAAGTCAAGAAGAACTGCTCAAGGGAGCGTCTCTTTAATGAGCGCTGAGACTGCGCAATCGACAGCGTTCAGTGGGCTCCAGTCTATGTGCTGTTTGCTTTCTTGGGAAAGAGAGCGAGAGTCTTTTTGAGTCAAAATGAGTACATTGGGTTTGATCCAGCGCGGTAGACCGAGAGAGAGAGAGAGAGAGCGAGATGCAGGGTTTGGTCCAGTATGGTCGACTGGTGGTTGAAATCTGAGCATGTGATTTTTAGGCTAAGAATACACTTCTGAACTGCACACACAATGAGATGAACATGATCTAACTAAACAGTTCGTGTAAATAAAACGCATTATTGCAACCCGGGATCATGAAAAATATGTGCCTGTGTAAAAGTTTTTGTTTTTGCAACAGTTTGTGAGTGTTGGTCAGAAACAGATGAACAGGACTGTAGCAGCCAGAATTTTATCACTTTAGTTTGTAGATGTGTTGTGGCAGTCCAGAAATCACGTTACCAAAAGATTAATGTTTTATCATGTTTGAAACCCATTTCAGTAAATATTTACTGATGTAGCCCTGACATTTTACTGTTTTTACACCACTTTACACCTTACTAGTATTGGGTTGGACCCCCTTTTGCCTTCAAAACTGCCTTAATCCTTCATGGAAGGGGTGTTGTACGAGGGGCACTTACTTATCAGATGCACATCCATGATGTGAATCTCATGTTCCACCACATCCCAAAGGTGCTCTTTTGTATTGAGAGGTTGGACGTGTTCAGAGATGCTCTTCTGCATACCTCTTTTGTAACAAGTGGTTATTTGAGTTACTGTTGCCTTTCTATCAGCTCAAACCAGTCTGGCCATTCTCCTCTGACCTCTGGCATCAACAAGGCATTTGCACCCACAGAACTTTTTCAGACCCTTCTCTGTAAACCCTAGAGATGCGTGAAAATCCCAGTACATCAGCAGTTTCTGAAATACTCAGACGAGCCCGTCTGACACCTACAACCATGCCACGTTCAATGTCACTTAAATCACCTTTCTTCCCCATTCTGATGCTCGGTTTGAACTGCAGCAGATCGTCTTGACCATGTCTACATGCCTAAATGCATTGAGTTGCTGCCATGTGATTGGCTCATTAGAAATTTGTGTTAATGAGTGGTCGGACAGGTGTACCTAATAAAGTGGCCGGTGAGTGTAACTATTAATTTATTTTATATATTTTTCTGGACTGGATAAAAAAAAAACGTTCAAAAATATTCAACTACTAAAATGAGGCCAATTTAGATTTTGAGCAATTTAAGAAGTTTTTGGACCCCTAGATAGGCATGTCACAATATATTTTTTGTTGTACGATATATTGCATCAAAATATATTGCGATAGACTCCTTATATAATGCCAGTATGACTATATAAAAACCATCACCATGCTATTTTTGAGAGTATTTAATCTAATTATATTCATTTTAATAATTTAATAATTAGGCAAAACACATTTGCTAAATAATTCTAAATGTTAACAGAAAAAAAAGGCCATGCGGTGGCACAGTGGGTAGCACGTTCGCCTCACAGCAAGAAGGTCGCTGGTTTGAGCCTTGGCTGGGTCAGTTGGCATTTCTGTGTGGCGTTTGCATGTTCTCCCTGTGTTTGCGTGGGTTTTCTTCGGGTGCTCTGGTTTCCCCCACAAGTCCAAAGACATGTGGTATAGGTGAATTGGGTATGCTAAAATTGACCGTAGTGTGTGAATGAGTGTGTATGGATGTTTCCTAGTGATGGGTTGCGGCTGGAAGGGCATAAGCTGCGTAAAAACATATGCTGGATAAGTTGGCAGTTCATTGCGCTGTGGCGACCACAGATTAATAAATGAATGAATGTTAACAAAAAAAGTGCAAGGTAAAAAGTAACAGAGGCAGCGATATCTGCTGCCAGATCTATTTTCAGTTGTCAGACACCCACATGAAAATATACTATAGTAATTTATAGTAAATACCGTACTGTTTTTTTTTTTTTTTTTTTTACCATACTGACACCTCTAATAGAGATAGAGATATTGCACAATCAGGTAAAATGTTGCTGGAATTGGTTATTTATGTATGGGGGATATATATTGCATCATCAAAAATGATAGAGGTCATGTCCATGTGTGATAAGTCGATAGTTTGATTACTGTGACAGAATTACCCCTATATGAAATAACTATAATAATAATTTTTCTCAAACTTCATTGAATTGTTCAAATAAAAACAGTATGACTATTAATAATCATTTGAGTTAAAAGTTTTAGGGCGTACTCACACTATGCTATCCGAACCATGCCCAGGCCCGTTTCCCGGATCGTTTGAGAAGTGTGAGTGCTCTGAATCAGGCTTAGGCACGGTTCACTTGGGAGGCCCTGGCCCGGTTAGAAGAGGTGGCCCTGATCGTGGTTCACTTGGGCTCAGGCGCGGTATGCTTGCAGTGTGAGTGCAAGCGTGCCTGAGACCGAAACTGAAAGCGAGACGTGACTTTTAAGGGACTGTTTTATATGGATTAATTAATCATTCGTACTGTTCAATGAACGCAATGAACGTCGTAGATTATTAAAGACGCAAATCCCACACTGCATGACAGCTGCGCCTTCAGCAAACCTCCTAATACCTGCAGCACGAGGTCTTTTATGATTGTTTATGAGCGTCGAAAGTGGCTGATCTGTTCGGCAAAATATTTAACTGCATGTCACCGCATATGAAACTACTTAAGACGATATAACTAAAGAAATCTCCACTGTGCTGAGCGAGAGTGCTTACTGAGCAGCGCATCATCAATGACGTAAGCATGCCCAGGCACGAATGTAATGTGAGTGCAGGCCGTCGGGGGAGACGGGAGGGGGGACAAGCGTGCTTTGGCCCGGCTCAAGGCAACTGTACATAGTGTGAGTATGCCCTAAATAAATGGATTGTTAATAACATGAATTGTACATTTAAAATAAATTGTGACCAAAAAAGTGAAATTATTTGTGCTACAACAACACATTTTTTTGGATAACGTAAATATGACAGGTTTTTTTTCTACATATTTCACAAAGAGGGTTCATTTACATTTACAAGGTATTCAAGTTTTGATACCCAGGGTGTTCCCTTTAACCTGATTGAGCTGTCAGTGTAGGACTGATCTTTAATTAGTGTATGAGGATGAGTGAGTGGTGTTTGTGTGTGAAAGATGAGCTGTCGATTCAGTGAAGCCTCTGTATTGATCCTCATGCCACCGTCACAGTGCCACAGTGAAAACCACACACATGCCACGCTAAAGCTCAATCCCAATTCTACCCCTTAGCCCTTCCCCTTCCCCAATTCTCTTTATCTTGAAGGAATAAATAGCCCTTGAAACAGAGATTTTCCAGGACCACGCTAGAAATCAAGGGATATACAAATTTCAGTCAGCAGATGCACACTTAAAGGGCACCTATTTTACCCCTTTTTTAAGATGTAATATTAATATTATGGTTCTTCTGAGTGTGCCAGTTTAGGTTCAGTTCAAAACACAATTCAGATTTTTTTATTATAATGTGTTAAAAAGTGCCATTTTGGGGGCGTGTACACAGTTTGCTGTTTTAGGGGCGTGTTGCTTCACATGAAAATTAGTTTCGACTTCCCGCCCAAGTTAACAAGGGGGCGGAGCCAAGAGCTCCCTCGCTTTGTGTAATAGACAGGCAGACAAGAGAGAAGCAACATGAGTGTACCAACCAGGTACAACCAGCTGTACTTGTACGACTCAGACACAGACCAAGCAGAGAGTACAAATCATTTGTGTCTTTGTATAGTTTTACAGCCAACTGTGTGCTAGTTTAAAGCTCCGAGCTTGTAGCCTACACCGAGACTAATAACAAAGCACACTGAATTAACTTTGACTGAAGGGCATCACACACCGGATGCACCGCGACACAGCGCGCACATGACAGTTGAAAGTATCGCACACTTGCAGCATCGGTGTGTCACCTGTTAGAAACTTATGTTTAGAATTCAAAAAAGCATGCCGCTGCGTGGCGCGACGCTGCGTGTCGCCGAGCGGCACTTCTGGTTGACCTGCTTGATGCACCGGACGCGCCGCTCAGAGCCATGACGCGGCACACCAGACGCGCACATTCGCATGTTATTTAAAATGAAACTATTCAGATAATGCTCTGTGGCGCGGCAGAAATATGAACAGTGTCCTGAGCAGGGCCAGCGCATCCATAGAGGCGACCTAGGCGGCAGAATAGTGAGCAAACCCCACGGTCGTCACTTTCACTCGCGACAACGCGAAATGCATGGCGCTGCGCGTCGTTAGTTTGTTATTTCCAATGGAGGGACGCGCACGTGAGGCAGCGCGCTCGCACTTTCCAGCTGCACCTAGTTAAGATGACAGGGAGCTTCTGTGACCGCGGGAAATGCAAACCGCTGAAGTTTAAGGAAGACACAATGAAAAGTACACATGTATGCAAACACACCAAAACTTACAAACACTGGCGTGGAGGAGAGCGCTAACGTGGTGAATGTTGAGCCCAATGAGCCTTACATCTAAAAATAGAGCAAGGGTGTTTCTTTGGTGAAGTCGCTTTGACTCACACGCTGAAAATGGTGGACGTGAAACAACATACTGAGGAGATGGTAATGGCCACCTGTCAATCAATATTGGTGGGCGGGGGGACCGCACTCCTACGTCAAGTTGCGGTCGATCTCAAAACAGCTCCAATTGGTCCACCATTTTTATGTTGTTAAAATGAAAAAAAAGGACTGAGTGTGTTTATATCAGCCCAATATGACGGTCTATACACTATACCTGCACATATGTCTGTCCAAACAGCTTGAAAAGTAGATTTTTCACCATAGGTGCCCTTTAAGTATTTTGTACTGTCAAAATAAAAGTCTCACTTCTGATACATCTCCCAAACACACCAACCTATTGGCTGATAATTAAAAAAGCCAAATAATGGCCAATATATTCAATGACGCTATTAGAAATAGTCATGTCATGCTAAAAGTTGTCTTCAGAATCTCTAATATTTAACACCCGCTCTTTCAATAACTTTTCATTTAATGCTATTCAACATTCAGTTACTGAATAAATTTATTTTCCTGTCAGTAATGTTTTTTTCTCCAGGAAATATGTGACTTTTGTAAAAGTAAAGTGGTTTATGAGCTTGTGTTTCATGTTTAAAGCAATGACCTTCGTTGGTTTTAAAGGGGTGTAAAGGTTTTAGAAAGAGGTCAAAGGACGTCGGCTAAATGTACGATTACAATGTAACGTATGAAACTTAATCCTGGTCAGCATTTGTCTACAAACACATGATGTAAAATACTTAAGCCACCGCAGCCACTAACCATATGCTCTTCAGGAACTTTTTTGGTTTTGGTGAATCCAATTTCGTAATTTGAACCAGTTTACTTAAGAATCAATGAGGAAACTTGTAGTTTTTGTTAAAGCTTTGATTTCAATTAATTTACATTTACCTATAAAAATAATACAAATATTTTAATATTTTAATTCAAATTTTAGATTTAGTAATAAGTTTTAGTAATTTTGGTAGTTTCTATTATTTAATAATGTAGCATGATCAATCACATCCAAAAAAAAAAATGTTTTGACAATTTAAGTTGCATGCATGCATATATAAATGTAAATATCTATGTAACCACTTTTTTGTATATTTTTGTTTCTATGTATGTGTGTGAATCACATATACTGTACAAAATCACAATTAATCTTTGCCCACCACTTGTATTTTTGTCATACAGCTTTAATATATTTTAAATAATAATTTGTACAGTGTATATATATATATATATATATATATATATATATATATATATATA
>CAIGQZ010000379.1:24789818-24800014 GCA_903798205.1 Danio tinwini
TTATTGTTAATTATTAACTTTTTAATGTTTTAGTCAGTATATGTGTAGTAAGGCAAACTATCCTATTTGAATTCTTATCTTACAGAGCTATTTAAGGTCTTTAAAAAATCTAAAATGCATTTGTTTATCATTTGAAATATGATTATGATTAGTCAGTCAGTACACCAGTGTGTAAAGTTTTTCTCAAATTTGGAAAAAAAAAAACATTTGGAACTGCACGTGAAACAATTTCTTTTACCCTTAAATCAAGAATCAGATCTTTGTTTTCCTATTTCCATGTAACATTACCAACTACTAATCTTAATTAGTGTTATTCTAATAGTAAAATATTACAAATCTTTTTTTTTTATCTATTTTTATCTATTTCTTTATTGTGTTCTATCTAACAGTAGCCCAAATATAATTCACTATATTTTAGGTGTGATATAGGTCTTGACTTGCATTCACAATAGTCTTAAAATTGTCTTTTTAAGGTCTTAAATTGGAGTCTCTGAGAGAGTTACATAAAACAATTATCTGCAAACTGAAATATGTTACTAAAAAGTGTTAAACTTGTTCAGAAAAACAAACCAAATGTTATATGGCAAAACTATTAACGTATGGCAAACAGACAAATTCATTTATGGCGAAAAATAACTGTTAAAACAATACACACCTGTCATAATACGTTTTATTTTGTTAATTGATTCGGTGAAGATTTATTGAAAATGCATTATATGCATAAATATACTTTCTTGAAAGTACACTTTATATTGTATAACTGCAGGGTAACTATGTACAGTGTGTAATTCAATAATGTGTGCATTTTATAAAGTATATTACATACATAGTCTATTTTATGAAGTAAAAATATGTAAGTGTATTTAATATATCAATATATACTTTCAAGAGTTCACACTTAGCTGATGATTGATGAGTTAATGCGTGTTTGGCATGCTGTTCTGGGAGAGAGCCCTGAGCTCAGATGATCCTCGAGCCCGGGGCTCCCTCCCATTTTATATAGGGGAAGAGGGGAGTCTGAGCTCAGGTATGTCTCGAACTTCCCTGTATTGTGCTTGGAAAAAAGGGGGAGGAGTCAGGGTGGATTAGGGATTCTTCAAGATGAAGATGGCTAAGGTAAGGTAATCTGGCTATTTATGCTTGATTTGGATTCATCTGATTGGATATCATGTGATCGCTAATGCAGGACCAGCCGTGGTCAATTATAATGCAATTCTCTCGAAAGTAGTTCATAAATAAACTTCACTTTTTGAAAGTACACTTTATATTGTATAACTGCAGGTTAGCCATGTATAGTATATGTAATTTATAATAATAAGCATGTTTAGTAAAACTGCTGTGTAATCATTATTGTCAAAAGCACTATACAATTAAACTTGATAAACCTAATTGAATTGAATAGTAGCTTTACCAATCATAGGGCCACACTTTGATGCAGTGGTTAGCACTGTTACCTCACAGCAAGAAGGTTGCAGGTTCGAGCCCCGAACTATTGACATTTCTGTGTGTTGGCATGGGTTTCCTCCGGGTGCTCTGGTTTCCCCCATAGTCCAAATACATGCACTATAGGTGAACTAAATAAGCTAAATTGGTTGTAGTGTATGTGTGTGAATGCAAGACTGTGTGGGTGTTTCCCAGTGCTGGTTTGCAGTTGGAAGGGCATCTGCTGCGTAAAACATGTGCTGCATAACTTGGCGGTTCATTTCGCTGTGGCGACCCCAGATTATTAAAAGGACTAAGCCGAAAAGAAAATGAATGAATGAATTGACCAATCATAACACTTATTTGAATCGATTTAAAACAACAGTTCTGCCTAAAATGCAGAGTCACTCAAGCTGTGAACAAAGCAACTTATTTTGAAGTGATTATAAAATAGAAAAGCGGAGCGTCCTCCCACATTCATCTCAGCTAGTTGTCTCCGGTGTTTCTCCCTAATGTGTTTTTGTAGAGCTCTGATTCATCACACAGGTTGAGATAAAGTGTGTTTTTCAGCGGGTTGATGTTACCGGAAGCAGAGGAGCAGCTCTTTCAGGACGCACCGGTGCGGGTCGATAGCTTGTTAGAGCTCAGTTTGACAAGCCGTTGTTGGCTGAGGTAATTTACCCGTAAACTCACTAAAGTTGCCACTTGCGTCACCGTCGTCCCAGTGTGGATGAGCAGAAATCAGACGCACATTGATCGACTCCAAACCTTTAGAAGACAAACACCTGCCCATTTGCCATAGTAGATTATTGTTGCTCTGTTGTTTAGAGCTCATTTGTGTGCGAGTGTGTGTGTGTGATTCATAATTGAAGACACGGTTTCATTGCATTTTTCCTTGGATGCCATAGTCATTTGTCTGACTGTTGATAGTCGGAGTAGAATCTAATAAGTCTGGCTACAGAGGAACAGTGACTACATTTACATGGACATCAGTAATCAAATTATTTGCCTTAATCTGAATATGACAATAACATGATTAAGGTGTTTATAGGAGTTGTTTTTTTAAATGTTACTTTTCCATTTTCCTGTTTTACATGTTATAATACACAGTTCAATTATTGTCATTATGTTACCATTCAATGCTGGTCTCCTCTGGCATTTCACAGAACAACAGTTTGTGATTGTCATGGCACCATATGGGATTTTGTGCAGTTGGTTTTTTATTTTGCAATAAGTTCAACTGCAGTTAATTCATTACACTATGGGCTCTATTTTGATAAAAATAATAATAATTCATTGCTGCGACGCAGTGGCGCAGTAGGTAGTGCTGTCGCCTCACAGCAAAAAGGTTGCTGGTTTGAGCCTCGGTTGGGTCAGTTGCCGTTTCTGTGTGGAGTTTGCATTTTCTCCCTGCATTCGCGTGGGTTTCCTCCGGGTGCTTCGTTTTCCCCTACAGTCCAAAGACATGCAGTACAGGTCAATTGGATAGGCTAAATTGTTCGTAGTGTATGAGTGTGAATGAGTGTGTATGGATGTTTTCCAGAGATGGGTTGCAGCTGGAAGGGCATCCGCTGCGTAAAACATGTGCTGGATAAGTTGGCGGTTCTTTCCGCTGTGACGACCCCGGATTAATAAAAGGACTAAGCTGAAAAGAAAATGAATGAATGAATAATTCATTACATTTATATATCGCTTTTCTGGACACTCGAAGCACTTTACACATTAGGGGGAATCTCCTCATCCACCAATAGTGTGCAGCATCCATCTGCAGCTATATTGCGCCAAACTGCACACCAATTATCATATGGGGATGGTTAGGAGGCCATGATGGACATTGGGCAAAATTTGCCAGGATCAACCCCCTACTCTTTTTCGAAGGACATTCTTTGTTTTTCTTAACGACCACAGAAAGTCAGGATCTCGGTTTAACGTCTCATCCGAAAGACGGCGCTCACTGAGCAGTATAGAATCCCCTTCACTATACTGGGGCGTTAGGACCCATACAGACCGCTGGTTGAGCACCCCCTGCTGGCCTCAATAACACCACTTCCGACAGCAACCTAGCTTTCCCATGTGGTCTCCCATCCAGGTACTGACCGGGCGCAGCCCTGCTTACAGATATGGCTACAGAGAATGCGCGAGTGATTTAAAGAAATCTCGTGCAACTCCGCAGTAATGTGCGGCACCGTGCAAAAGACCCTAACACAGAGGTGTCAAACTCAATTCCTGGAGGGCCGCAGCCCTGCAGAGTTTTGTTCCAGCCCTGCTTCAACACCCCTATCTCCAGGTATCAAATAAGCCTAAAGCACTCATTTCGTTTAATCAGGTGTGTTTAATTAGGGTTGGAACTAAACTGTGCAGGGCTGCGGCCCTCCAGGAATGGCGTTTGACACCCCTGCCCTAACACAAGCAGTACATGGCCAGCAGGGGGCAGTTATGTAACATAGTGAGCAAACTGAATGGATGTAGCAGCCAGAGCACGTGAGCTAAGTGGCTCCATAACAACAGACATTAAATTACTGTTATGTTTTTTTTAAACAATTTAAATTTAATGGCCCAGTTTCAGTGTGTTTCATGTTTTTAATTTAGTTTTGTTTTTTTAAAATGTGCATGTGAAATATGTGGGCGACCATGTGAGAGTTGAAAAGAGCTAACTTCCGAAGCACGGAGAACACTAACATGGAGCAGCAGCGTTTTCAAACGAAAACGGCCTCTTCAGCTGTTTCAAAAAGCTCCATTTTCAGGCCTCGACAACTCTGGCGTAGTGTGGACGGAAGGATTAACGTAGCAAAACTTATGCGTTTTAAAACTAAAATGTATTTGTGTAAACAGAGCCTAAGAGAAGGGTAACATATTAACAGGAAAGTAAAACACACCAAGATTCACACCCACACAAAAGAAAAATGCACCAACTAAAATATTTATTCCATTTAATAATGTTTGGTTTACCAATCCAAGCGGTTCCAGCATGGTTGGGAGTATTTTAATTTGAATCCGCTAACCAATCCTGTATATAAACGTACACTTGCCACTTGCCTACACATCACAAGCTGGGTTTCTTTTGATTGCTGTGATGGGAAAAGAACGCAGCAACTGTGCGTGGCCTGAGGTGAAGCAGCTGATATCACACACACATGCTCAGGTTAAACCTCTACTCTCATTCGAAGGACGACCTCAGTTTAACGTCTTATCCAAAAGAAAGCGCTCACCTCACTGTCCCCTTCACTATACTGGGGCATTAGGACCCACACAGACTGCAGGTTGAGTGCCCCTGCTGACCACACTAACACCAATTCCAGCAGCAACCTAGCTTTCCCATGTGGTCTCCTATCCAGGTACTAACCGGGCGCAGCTCTGCTTAGCTTCAGTAGGTGACCATGTTAGAGTTGCAGAGAGCTAGCTTCTGGCTTTTTAACGATCTAAGCGAAAAGTCTAAGGTGTATGGCGCAAAAGCATTAAGGGCGCATCTGAATCCTATTGCTATTTTAAGAACGAAAAATATGCTCTGCGCCCTGCAGTTGCGTCGCGCCATGGCGCATTTGCTATTTACATGGCAGACTTTGTAAGTGGTAAAACGAAACGTTTCACTAGCGAGAAAACGGTTAAACAGACCATCTGCAGCGCGAGGATAAAGAACGAGCCTCCTCCATTCGGCCTCTTTACTTTCTCTTTACTTTACTTTTACGCTTTACTTTACTTCTTTGCTGTCATTGAGTAAGGCAATGGTGGAAACACAATCCACTGAAGACACCGGTTAGCCTACATATTTAATTTAGTTTAAGCATGAAGATTTTTCAAAACTATTTCTGATCTCAGTTCTAATTTCTAGCAAACAAATAAATGAGCAATAATAACTGTAATAAGTGTGGTAAAAGAAAGACACTTAGGAAATTATTGTCTATACTAGATGTGGAATTGGACATTCTAGGTTGACTCATTTGTATTTACTTAATAACGAAGCACCACCTAAATGTAATTACTGCCAGGCTGCTCTTACCATCAAACATATTTTGTTGGAATGTGGAAGTTTGAGTACAATTAGACAACATTTTTATAAGGAGAGCACTTTGATGGATCTTTTTTAATAAGTTCAATTCAATTCATCTTTATTTGTATAGCACTTTTACAATTTGGATTGTGTCAAAGCAGCGTCACATAAAAGATTATAGTGAATTGAAAATGTCAGTTCAGTTTTCAGAGTTTAAGTTCAGATCAGGTCAGTGTGGTACCGCCAGGAAGAATCTTAAATTATTTATCAAAAATTGAGCTGAAAAATCATATTTAACTTTTAATATTTTGTGTGAATTTTATTTATTTATATTTAATATATTTGTCTAAGTAACTTTTTATTTTAATATGAATTTGTTTTTATCATGTAATAGTTTAATGTTTATCCATTTTGCCATAAAATAGCCATAAGTTGCTGATGTGGCAATAAATAAATAAATAAATAAATAAGTGTGATAAAAAAAAAAAAATGTTATATCCAAACACGCGTCCTATTCTTATTCCTATCCACCCACCTCCCCAGTTTTGAGGTGACAAAGGCATGGAGCTATTGTTTTTTATATTTATGTAGAATATATATATATTTTTCATATGTAAAGATATTTGTGTCTTGCTGTACATCCTGTGTGTATTAAGCAATGTGTACGTGTTTGGACGGTCACAAGCGTATAACTAACGCGTCTATTTCAGTTTCTTAAAATAGCAACTCGCCAACAATGCGCCTTAACAGACCTGCTTTTCAGACCAGTACACCCATGAGTCCACAAAGTAGCACAAATGGATTTGCTATTTAAACAACGTGGCGCAAAATGTGAAAATTACTGTTGCGCTGGTCTGAAAATAGCAACAAATCGCGCCAAATACACGCAAACTGCACCAGGTTTATGACAGGGCCCTATGTGTGCAAGCATAAGACGGCGGATGCAAATTCTCAAGCAACAGTTCTCGCACCAAATATGCTCTCTTGCTTGAAACCATTCTCATCAGTTCATTCTCATTTCTTCATCATAAAGCAAACTCTTTTTAAATGTCTTTATTAGATAAGCTCAACTCGCACATCTTCTACGATGTCAGTGACGATAATGATCGAATATGTCTAATGTCAGTTGTCATGGCTTTCAAGTTGGTTGTTTGTTGGTATTGCAACACTGTGGTCAACTGATAAGGATGTGCGTGTGAGTAATGAACGTGTAGAACAGGCAGTGTGTAAATTAGAGCTGCTTGCATCCCACACCGCCTTATAAATCATGATAGGAGAACGTTTTGGAGAGTTTTATCACTACAACTTCCTATTTCCAGTCAGAATGTTAAAAAGGTCTGTTTAGAAGTGCTTGCATTTTCTTGTGTTTTTGCTATGCTGATTTCATTTCAGGATTTATATCGTAAAGAAGCTTTTCTTCTTTCGACAAATAGCTCTTGATTTGGGGTTACGGTATGACTGGTTTATTTTTGCATCTTTGTTTTTTGGGTAATTCAACTACGTATTGTGCCCTTGAGGAATCGAGTCTGGACATAAATTTTATTCAAGGCCGTGTGGAATACAGCAAAAGTCCTGGGTGGTACTAGTTAGTTATTTTGTTTAGTCGTGCACTGCATATGTGTCCATATACATGCATTTGGTGTGTTGGCACTTATGTTGCTCTGTGCTCGGCTGTTTATGGTGTGTGTTTGTACTTTACTGTGTTGCATCGTTATGTGTTTGCTGTAGCCGAGGGGACTGGTAAACGACGTCTGCTCGGCTCATAATGGAAGTGGAGCGTGTTCAGACTGCACAGCTGCCTTCAGATTCTCCATGTGTCTCTGTGAACACTTGTATGTTTTTCACGTATATCGAGAGAGTGTGTGTGTGTGTGCTCAGTGCATTTGCTGAGATCAGAGCAGCTCTGTTTATGTGGGGTTAGGTTGTTGTACTTAGGGACAGAAATGTCTCTGGAAGTTACTAAATGCAGTGCACAAATCAAGTACTTGAGTGAAAAGACAGACACCCTAATAAATATTACCCCAGCAAAAGTACTTGTTTTTTGATGTACTTAAGTTTTAAGAGTAATAACTACTGATTGATGGATGTTTATTTGGCGAAGTTGTCATGCAGTGTTGACTATTACTGAAAATTAATGATGATTCAAGTGTGCAAACAAAGGGAAAATGACAAAATGTGGTCTAGGATTTAACAAAAATGAACAAACAAGACGAAAACAAAAAGTGTGTGTGAATATGTTCTGACAAATAACATGCAGTACAAAAACAAATGGTGACAGATGACAACTCTTGTTCATTTAGGAAGAAACAAGCAAGCATATGACTGAATTGTTTGAATCAGGGAGTTGTTAATTTGGAGACTCTGACTGGATCATTTGAATCAGTGAGTCGTTACATGGAGACTCACTCAGGCTGTAGCTCTGACAGGTTCATTTGAATCAGTGAATCATTAACTGGATACTCTGACGGGTTCATTTGAATCAGTGAGTCATTAGGTGCGTTCGACATGAAGCACAGCTGCAGCCAGTGATCAACGAGATTAGCCGAGTGCAGGCAGGGGAGGAGTTGAAAACAGAGCCGTCAAGCCGGACACTTCGGGGGCTCAAAGTTGCTGCAGTCATGATGACCGATCACATGGCATGATCATTTATTTATTGAAATAACAAAAAAAAGATTTACAGTACAAATAAAACAAAATACAGTCTCTACAAACTATTGTTCATTTTTAAACAATAAGGGAATTATGAATTAAATTTAAGTAGCCTACATAACAAACGCACGAGAAATAAGGGGGAAACCAGAGGGCACATAAAAAGGAAATAAATACCCACGAATAGGATTATTTTGGCTAATGAAAGCATTTTTAAAAAAGCACTTTAATCCAAAACGATTGAACAAAATGACCAAAATAAATGAGCTACACTTTAAGTAGACATTTCCCAGAAAGAGCAGGTACATCAATGTACATTTCTGCATAAATAGCTTGACAGGAAATAAAATATTTCAGAATCATATATTTTTATGTTACATATATTTATATAACTTAATTTGCTAAAAAATCATCAGGATCAATGATGATAATTATTTTATTACAAGTTCTGTAAGAGTTATTTGAGTTAATATTTAGATTATTTACTAAAATATTTCATTTAAATCATTTATATAGCTGAATACAGTAGTCTGTATAAAAAGGCAGAATAAACCTGTGCAATCTAGTCTTTATGAACAAATTATTAAACAAAAGATGATACTGCAGTAAAATATTTGTAGTCTTTTAATAAGCATCATGTGTACAAGATAGAGATGGTATGAAAAGTTAATTGTTTGTTTTGAAATTTGTGAGACAGAATTTGTCCAATAATAAACGCAAAACACACATGGTTATTGTCATGCGGTGAACTTGGCCAATCGTGTTATATTAATGTCGTCATCTTAGCTCCAGCAGGCCCTCTTCAGATGCTGCGCGGGCTGAGTCAGTCGTCTGATCTCGGAGCGCTGTCGCGGTACTTTGATGCCACATGTGACAGTCACATGACGTCAGTGAAGCGTCAATCCGGCCAAAATTTCTAACCAGCATGCACCGCTTTTAGACAAATTTCCATCGATCTGCGCAGCGCTGCATGAAGTCGAACGCACCTATTAACTGGAGACTCACTCTGACAGGTTCATTTAAATGAGTAAATTGTTAACTGGAGATTTGCTCTGACAGGCTTATTTGAATCAGTGATTCGTTACCTGTAGACCTGCTTTAACAGGTTCATTTGAATCAGTTGAATCAGTGAATCATTAACTGGAGTTTTGCTGTGACATTTTCCTTTGAATCAGTAAATTGTTCACTGTTGACTCTCTCTGACAGGTTTATTTGAATCAGTGAATTATTAGTTGGAGACTTGCTCTGACAGGTTCATTTGAATCAGTGAATCGTTAACTGGAGATTTTCTCTGACAGGTTCATTTGAATCAGTGAATCATTAGCTGAAGACTTACTTTAACAGATTAATTTGAATCAGTGAATCGTTCACCGTAGACTCCCTCTGACAGGTTAATTTGAGTCAGTGAATCATTAACTGGAGATTTTTTTTCTGGCAGGTTCATTTGAATCAGTAAATCATTAGCTGAAGACTTGCTTTTACAGATTAATTTGAATCAGTAAATTGTTAACCATAGACTCCCTCTGACAGGTTTATTTGAATCAGTGAATTGTTAACTGGAAATTTTCTCTGACAGGTTCATTTGAATCTGTGAATCATTAGCTGGAGACTTGCTCTGAGAGGTTCATTTGAATCAGTAAAATTTTAACTGGAGATCAGCTTTGACAGGCTCATTTGAGTCAGTGAATCATTAACTGGAGATTGACTTTAAAAGGTTAATTTGAATTAGTGAATCATTAACTGGAAATCTGCTTTGACAATTTCATTTGAATCAGTAAATTGTTCACTGTAGACTCGCTCTGACAGGTTCATTTGAATCAGTAAATCATTAACTGGATATTTTCTCTGACAGGTTAATTTGAATTAGGGCTGTGTATTGGCAAGGGCCTACATATCTACATATCACAATACATGGGCCATGGTATGATATATCGTGATATACCGCGATACAATAAATATTGTGATATTGCAATAGTTTATATTAGTATGTGTCACATTATATTGACAACTTGATTAAGTCGGCAGACAAATTAAAATTCCAATTCCAATTTATTTTCCATCCATTCCAGTTCATTAAAACTGCACAGTGTGATTGAACAGAGAGCTACTGTATGTATATATATATATATATATATAT
>CAIGQZ010000379.1:24810014-24823989 GCA_903798205.1 Danio tinwini
CAATGCTGAATTAATGATGATTGTTGAGTTGACCTTGTTTAATATATTATTTTAGTATGGTTTTGATATTCTAATGAGTCATGACACTGTAGCATTTAAAAGAAACTCCAGACGCACCTGATCACTGTTACCTCTGCCGAAACGCGTGTTTTTTTTTAAGACTAGCCATGTGAATAAACGCTTTTTAATATTTTCCATATCTTTTAAGTGCCTTGGACTGATTTGTTGTTTATTCCAGCATATGTTTTATGCAGCGAATGCCCTTCCAGCTGCAACTTTGTACTGGGAAACACCCATACACTCTTGCATTCACACACACACACTCATACACTACAGCCAATTTAGTTTATTCAATTCCCCTATAGCACATGTCTTTGGACTGTGGGGCAAACCGGAGCACCCGGAGGAAACCCACGCCAACATGGGGAGAACATGCAAACTCCAAACTGAAATGCCAACTGGCCCAGCCGGGACTCGCACCAGCGGCCTTCTTGCTGTGAGGCGACAGTGCTAACCACTGAACCACCATGCTGCCAGATCTTCTTTTGTGTGTTCGACAGACCAAAACGAACCCAGACTAGTTCGAAACAAGTCAAGAGTGAATAAATTATGGCAGAATTAATATTTGCTGTCTCTAACCTTACCCATATCCCACCTCAAGAGCACCAGAAGTGTTCTGCAATACATTATGAACACAGTAAGTATGTTGTATTCATAAGTAGTAAATATTAAAATGTGCATTAGTTTGCTGAATACCATCTCACTCTGACCAAAGGCCATTGGACCATATTTACTGCTCAGTCTTGCATTAATTGATGTCCGCATATGCATGATTTTGCATTCAGCTCTCTGCGGGGGTGAGTGAGTGTTGGACTGTTTGTGTTTCCAGTTAAATATTTTGGCTTTGGGTTAAATTTAGAGGGTGATAATTTTCCCTGAGACAGCTTTGAGTTGTTCCGCCTGTCGTCTTCAAGCTTCACCTCACACGGGGGGCAGGACAGGGTGCAAACAATCACATGAGGAGCCCTGTGGATGACAGACCCTCGCCATGTTCGTGAGATGGGAAGCAGATGGTTGGATGGTCTGCCCGCGGGGCTCATGAAGGGAGAGAGAGAGATCGAAAGAGAGTGAAATAACAGCACTTGTTGCCTGAAGCCAGTGTTTTGAAACATGGCCGCCGTACAAAGAGAGCATGATGGCCACTCTGATGGTCAGGTTTTAGGCTGGCGCTCCAAACGCACTCCCTAGATAACCGGCTGCGCTTTAATGGATTACAGCCTGAGGTAATTACAACGAGAGCTGTTGTACTTGCTGTGAATGTAAAGCTGCGGGCTGTAGCGCCATGATGGACCTAAAGTCTTCATTATCTGCACGCCAGAACAGTCACACTTTATACTGGTCCATGATGCAGAGCTTGGTGTAACTCTGAGATAAGAGACTGCCATCAAAATAACCAGTAACTCCTACTTTAATGAAGATCTTTCAAAAACAGCTTAAATTCTGTATAATGGACCATTCATTCAGCCATTTTTAAACCCCTCAACTGTCAACATCACGCCTTGTTTACAACACTTTTTCGCAATTAAATCCTAATCTAATCATGACAAACTATACACTACCTGACAAAAATATTGTCGCCTATCCAAGTTTTAGGAACCACAAATAATAACTTGACTATGCTCAATAATGTTCATGTCTGGTGACTGGGCTGACCAATCCTGGAGCACCTTGACCTTCTTTGCTCTCAGGAACTTTGATGTGAAGGCTGAAGTATCTATCCTGCTGAAGATTTTGCCCTCTCCTGTGGTTTGTAATGTATTGGGCATCACAAATGTCTTGATACCTCAGGCTGTTGATGTTGCCATCCACTCTGCAGATCTCTCACAAGCCCCCGTACTGAATGTAACCCCAAACCATGACTTTTCTATCATTGGACTTGACTGATTTCTGTTAGAATATTGGGTCCATGCGGGTTCCAGTAGGTCTTCTGCAGTATTTGTGATGATTGGGATGCAGCTCAACAGACAATTCATGGCAAAAATCTACCTTCTGCCACTTTTCCAAATGATCAACTAGAAGTCAAGTTATCATTTGTCACTCTACAACCTGTGGGACTGTTTGTGGTTTCATATTTAAACTATAATATTGTAGTCTAAACATTAGAGGTGTGAACCTACACTGGTCTCATGGTTCGGTTCGGTTACGATTATCATGTCATCGATTCGGTTCAATTCGACATCTCTGTGCATTGATGATGCTTTCCAAGTTTCCATATACAGTTTTATATTTTCTTCACAGCACAGCAATTCTTGTATTAAAATGTATAAATATATTTAGATTTATATACTATTTGTAAAACAATTTTGTCCTTTAATACAAACAGTCAGATACAAAAACTGTACCGTAAAATGTCACTAGGATTTATAGCAAATAAACAAATATAAATGTCCTACTCGCTTTCTGAGCCTTGTCTAACAGGTTTGTTCTTACACCCCTATGATTGGTCTCACACTCAACAGAAAGGGCTGTGATTGGCTCTTATGGGCCGGCGCTCTTCACAGATGAGTGACACTGATAAACGGCAGCAGCGATCACAGCTGATCCATGATAGACACTGAGGAGAAAACTCTGCAGAATTATCGCTGTAACAACCGAAAAGAGAGGAAAAGTTACGCCAGCAGGTCAAATGGGCCACAGTAAGAGAGAGAGAGAATGGAGTTTACTTTCATTCTCTCAATCGCAGTGAAATAGGGGCTTCTGCTGTAAGTGTCAGTGAAAGACTGTCTAGCACACAGCCACACACACACACACAGTGAAAGTGTGCACAGTTTTTGCATTTTTAAGTAGTTGGAGCGTTGTAAATACTCGCGTTTGCATCCTTCGCCATAGTAAGCTATGGCAGCATAGCGCATATGAGATAAATGACGTCAGTACATAATAACCGGTTATGATTATTACTGAACCGATACCGAATTGTCCACGTCTGCATCGCAGTGCACCGAAGAAACAATTAATTTTGACACCCCTACTAAACATAAAGCAATCATGATTAAACTATATATGATTTAAGAGCCTAATATTTCTGGTGAAGATTTTTATATTACTGGGCAACTGTTATTTAAGAATTTGCAACAAGGATACTAATCAGATTTGTAAAGCATTACTTTGCTACAGCAATCCACCTGTATTTATTTTATTTTGTTTGCTAAATTCAAATAAAATGCCATCAAACTTTCCATACTACTTTAGAATTTTGTGTCTACTTGTCAAGTATTGTCGAAAGCATGAAAAAATACACTTCAGATTCATCAAAACACAGGGGGCGCCCTGTTATGATCAACAATTGAAACTGAATGTCATTTGGTGGTCATGTTTGGTACTGCGGCCAAACAAAATTTTACCGAAAGCTCAATTTTTGAGATGTCAACTTCAAATTCGCTATTTTATACAGTTCAGATGTTTAGTTTGATTTTAGGCTAAAAAGGTTTTGTAAAGTACATAGTTTATGTAATATATACATTTTATTGGTTTATTATATTCATAAACATACAGACACAACTTTTGTTTGATTTAACTTTTTGAAATTGGTCACTCCAAAGATATTAATAATTTTCAGTTTGAATATTTTGTTTTCATGTTAAAATGAGTCAAAATAATTTGTTGTAAATCTAAAGCTGATTTGCGCTAACTCCAGACTTATTCTTCTAAATCACAGGTTTGCTGATAAATAACAAATTCCTAATTTAATATGTTTATTAGTATAGTCTATGCCTGTCACAATATCTTTTTTTTTTGTTGTACGATATATTGCACCAAAATATATTGCGATTAAACGATATTATTGTAATTTTAAGACCATTTTATCACTTATTATAAAATGCCAGAATGACAATATAGCATCACAATGCAAGTACGCTCGTCCAAGGAACGAAATAATTTTTTTATTGAGAATATTTATTCTAGTTATAGTCATTTTAATAATTTAATAATGAGGCATTGACATCAGAATGTGAAAACACATGACATAAATAATAATAAATGTTAACCAAAAAAATGCAAGGTAAAAAGTAAGAGAGGCTGCGATATCTGCTACCAGATCTATTTTAGTTGTCAAACACCCACTTGAAAATATACTATAGTAATTTATAGTAAATACTATAGTGTTTTTATCCATTCTGGCACTGACACCTCCAATAGAGATGTTGCACAATCAGCAAAAATGATGTGTTGTGTGTTAAGTCCATATATTGATTATTGTGACAGGCCTAGTATAGTTTCATATAATAGGATTTGAAGCACCGTATCACACTGTAAAACATAACATTAGATGTAAAATAGCTCTGTAACTATAGTAACTTTTGCTATTTTTACCATCACTTCATTGACTCCAAGTATCTGGATGAGCATGGTGATCAGTACACCTCCTCCATCAAATGCTGTTTCTGATCAAACTGTTGATTCAGCAAGTGCTTAAATAATGCCAGGTTCATGTATATGCAAACATTTACTTGGGTTATTTTGACCATATCTTTTATGTACAAAATGAACTTCAGTACGTATTGAATCAACCATGTGTAAAATGCTCCCACAAATTGTGTATTCGTTTTATACAGTCCATCAGTTTCACCGTACCCACGAAATAACAAAAGCATGTTTTTTTATGTGAGCCAAGTTTTTCCCCCCCAAGTGTAACTGATATGAAATTACAGGCAGAATGGAGTAGCATTTCTCCTAATAACTCGGAGGGACCGGCATCACATTAAGAGCACCGTACGTTAGCGATCTCAAATTCACCACGGCCGCATGTTGAAAGCTAATGCTGTCGTAATGGTTTCTCCATTGAACAAATAACTCCTCTCACCATGTTACAACGTGCAAATTACTGAATTTACTCAAATTAGACTTGAAAGGCCATTAAGTTTTGAATTAATATATAAGCAGAGACTGGAACTGAAGTATCTGAAGCAGCAACACACACACACTTGTACAGCTATTTTTATAGGGACTAATGATGTTTTTACTCTACCAAATATACACTACCTGACAAAATCTTGTGGCCTTTACAAGTTTTAGGAACAGCAGAAAATAACTTGTTCATCAAGATTCTTTGGATTCATCTTTATTGCCTCCTCCTCCATCTTTCCCCAGACATGCTCAATAATGTTCATGTCTGGTGACTGGGCTGGCCAATCCTGGCGCACCTTGACCTTCTTTGCTTTAAGGAACTTTGATGTGGAGGCTGAAGTATGAGAAGGAGCGCTATCCTGGTGAAGAACTTGCCCTCTCCTGTGATTTGTAATGTAATGGGCAGCACAAATGTCTTAATACCTCAGGCTTTTGATGTTGCCATCCACTCTGCAGATCCCTAGCATGCACTCATACTGAATGTAACCCCAAACCATGACTTTTCCTTCACCAAACTTGACTAATTTTTGTAAGAATCTTGGGTCCATGTGGGTTCCAATAGGTCTTCTTTAGTATTTGTGATGATTGGGATGCAGCTCAACAGATGATTCATGGAAAAATCTACTTTCTGTCACTTTTCTAAATGATCAACTAGAAGTCAAGTTATTATTTGTTATTACTGAGGCTTTTTTTGGAGGTTAGGTTGAATCATTCAAAATTTGAGAATTGTCAAAAAAAAAAGTTTTGTATTGTAATTAGCCATTGTTACCTGTATGATTGCATCAAATGAGCTACTTGAACTCACTGTGGTCAAGTTGATTCAATTAGTTCTTCTCCCTAGACCCTGTTAGTATCGATATTAAGTTATTGCTTAGGTTATTTAAGCAAATTTTTTATAGATGTTGAAAAGCTAGTGCTGTCATAATGGTTTCTCCATTTAACAAACAACGTCATGTTGCAACGTGCAAATTACTGAATTTACTCAAATTAGACTTGAAAAGTCATTAAGTTTTGAATTAATATATAAGCAGAGACAGGAACTGAAGTATCTGAAGCAGCAACATGCAGACACACTTGTACTCCTATCTTTATGAGGACTATATTCTTTATTTAGTTAATAATCAGAAGATTAAAGTTCAAATTAATCATCTAAAAATAAACATGTATATCTAAGGTAGAAAAGTTATTAGAATCATGTCTTGAAAGACAGCCAATCACTGCTTTGAACTTATCTTTCGATTTGGGTCCTATTATTTGATTTGCTATTGTCAATGACAGAAAACCAAATCACAATGATCTAGCCCTCAGAGAAGATCATTTAATTCATCTATTTTAGGAACAGCACATCTCATTTAAGACTGACTATAATAGTTTTGTAGTAATTCATTATATATATAAGTTTTTTTGTTTTTTTTCTTGGTGTCAGGCTAATTCATTCATAACTCAAAATGTCAAAAATCTATTGTAATTAGCCACTGAAAGCTGCATCATTGCATAAAATTATACTTGAACTCACTGTGGTCAAGTTGATTCTACTAGTTCTTAAATAAGACCCTGTTAGTGTCCATATTAACTTTTTTCCTAACTTATTTGACCAAATGTTTTATAGCACAGTGAACTTCATGTGGTAAAAGCTAATCCTGTCATAATGGTTTCTCCATTATACAAACAACGTCATGTAACAACATGACGTTGAACTATATTCTTTATTAGTTATTCAAGAAAGGATTAAAGTTCAAATGAATCATCTGAAAATAAACAGGTATATCTCAGGTAGGAAAGTTATTAGAATCATGTCTAGAAAGACGACCAATCACTGCTTTGAACTTATCTTCCCATTTGTGTCCTATTATTTGATTCGCTATTGTCATTGACAGAAAACCAAATCACAATAATCTAGCCTTCAGAAAAGATAATTTCATTCATCTATTTTAGAAACAGCACATCTCGTTTAAGACTGACTGGCATAGTTTTGTAGTAATTCATTATATTAAAAACTCCATTTTTTTGTGTCAGGCTAATTCATTCATAACTCTTGAGGATTGTCAAAAAATCTATTGTAATTAGCCATTGAAAGCTGTATCACTGCATCAAAAGATCTACTTAAACTCTTTGTGGTCAAGTTGATTCAACTAGTTCTTGCCTCTAGACCCTGTTAGTATCGATATTAACTTATTACTTGGGTTATTTGACCAAATGTTTTATAGCACAGTGAATTTCATGTGTTGAAAGCTAATGCTGTCGTAATGGTTTCTCGATTTAACAAACAACGTCTCTCGGCATGTTGCAACGTGCAAATTACTGAATTTACTCAAATTAGACTTGAAAGGCCATTAAGTATATAAATATACAAGCAGAGACTCGCGCTGGAGTACATAAATTGTGGTTATCCAGCAGCGACACACACACACACACACACATATAGAGGGAGCACTATTTTCATCTATTTAAATGTATTGACTTGAGATGGAAACTAAGTTGATTTATATATTTATTTATTTATTGAGTTGTTTTGTTTTTGTTATTTCACTGTCAGTCCCTTGGGTTGTTTGACCATATTTTTTATACCGTATGCACACACTAGACAACATGAGTTGAGCGCTTATGCTGTCGTAATGATTTCTCCATTTAGCAAATAGCGCCTCTCGCCATGTTACAACGTGCAAATTACTGAATTTACTCAAATTAGACTTGAAAGGCCATTAAGTGTATAAATATACAAGCAGGATATGGCGCTGGAGTACATAAATTGTGGCAGCGACACACACGTGCACACACACACAAACACACGCATTGTAGCCGTCCATCACTTGCTGATATGCTCTTCAGAGACTGCTCGCAGCACATGCCCTGTATTTATGGCTGAGTCTGGAAAATACATCGCCGCCTGCCAAGCAGAGAGCGAGAAAATTTAGGAAGTTAAAAAAAAAAGCAGGGCTGCCACGATGGAACAAATCTAGGTTTGTGCATTACAGAGAGCAGCGCAGGCATCTTCCTTTAATAACTGTCGTAGGCCGAGCTGCTGCTGAATCAGGCCTGGTTTGTGACTCACGCTAATCTCCGACTGTTGTGTTTCTGCGGTGGACATGCGGGGGTGAGCGGTAGATGAGCAGCTCTCTCTCGGGTCACCACGGACATAACGCACAATGTTGGAAAAAATCTGATATTGAGATGTTTCATTTTTCTCCGAAATAGAGTTGAAGTCTTATTAAGTTATTAGTCCTCCTGAATTATTAGCCCCCTTTATATTTTTGAAGCCATTTTGTGTATAACGGAGAGATGTTTTCAACACATTTCAGAACATAATATTTTTAATAACTCATTTCTAGGGCCAGACGGAATCTGCTGACATTTTTTGCTATTTCTGCTAAGAATTTTGGTAAAAATCTGCAGATTTCTGCTGAATTATTTTGGGAGTATCATAACTAAAACCTTAATATGTGAAATAAAAACTGTCTTTTTAACTTTTATTTAATGTTTAAATTGCAAATCTAATTAGATCCACTTTATTTGGTAAACAAAGCAAGTCTCTCATATAATATATCTACTAAAAGACAGAAAATATCACTTTACAAACTGCATTGTACATAAATCAGATGAACATTTTTATATTTGTCAATAATATTACTGTAATTTAAAAACTGAATAAATTTAGATTTACACACATTTACTCAAGTTAACAGGATTAATGATGGGCTAAAAATCTGTGGAAAATCTGCAGAATTCTGCGCTCTCAGATTCCATGTGGGCCTACTCTTTTCTAATAACTGATTTATTTTATCTTTGCCATGATGACAGTACATAATATTTTACTAGATATTTTTCCAGATACTAGTATTCAGCTTAAAGTGTGAAATTTAGAGGTTATTTAGGCAGGTTATGGTAATTAGGCAAGTCATTTTATAATGATTTTTCTGTAAACAAGGTTTGTTCTGTAGACAATCGAAAACAGATATTACTTAAAGGGACTAATAATATAGACCTTAAAATGGTTTTAGAAAAATAAAAACTGCTTTTATTCTAGCCGAAATAAAACAAAGGCTAAAATAAAGGCTGGCTCACACTGTGAGATTTTTTTATAATCCTGAACGATTGTAGCATGTCAGACTGCACAAACATGGCTCTCATGTCATACTGTATGATCTCAGCCGTCATAAAGTCAGACTGAACGACAATGAAGATGCACCAAACCCCGAAGAAAAACGCTATCCACCCGCGACACTTTCACTATCCCGCGTTCTGAAATGATTCCTCACAGCAAATGTAAACAAACTGATTTTGGTTTTGGTTATTGAGACATGCACACAGCGTGTCTCAATAATAAAACCAGGAAGAAAAATAACCACAAAATAACAACAAAAAAATAAACCACTTCCCCGTGGTCATTTGAATCGCGTCATCAAATTCGGAGCTCCTATTGGTTCTTGGATTGACGCTCAACGCAGATTTTGTCACACTGCAGGAAAGTGTCTGAAATCTTGTGACACTGCCAGAACTTCATCGGAGAGAAAATCTGATCGCAATAGGCACAAAGCGGCTGTCTGTGAACATGTCAAACCAACGATTAAAGATGACAGATTTTAGCCCAGGATTTCAGGAATCTTTTAGGATTTCCCAAATTTGTCTCAGATGACAAAATCGCGGCTGTAATCTCACAGTGTGAGCAGGGCTTAAGACTTTCTCCAGATGATAAAAATGTATAGGAAATATTGTGAAAAAATCCTTGCTCTGTTAAACGTTATTTAGGAAATATTTAAAAAAGAAAAAAAATCACAGGACTTTAACAGTATATTGTGATACAGCAAATACAGTTTCACCAGATGGTGAAAAAGATGAAATCTTTACCAGGTGGTAAAGATTGCGAGGGAGCGCAATCTTTGCGATGGAACGCAAAAACTTTTAAAGATATCTATTTTCCTATAACAGTTTTTTTTCTCCTACCCATTTTTTTTTCTTCCCCTCAGTTTTTTTCCCCACCATCACATCCCTTCCGGTTCTCCGTAGAGTTAAATAGAAAGACAAAAATAAAATGAGAAATATTTACTCTGTAGCTGTCTGAAATAAGTTTATTATTGTATTAAATTCTTTATTTTACAGTTTTTCTCAGTGTCTTTGGTGCATTTCTCACAACACTATTTACATTTGCACAACAGTTAATGCATTTCTCAAAACAATTAGTGCAAACTGCAAAACCTAGTAGATACCCTGCAAAAGCGTGTCACTTCCTCAAAATGGAGAGCTCATTCCTCAAAAGCAAGTATTCATGTCAATGAAAGTGTCAGTGTCATCAAGATGAAAAGTCCTGCCACCATTGTTTATGAACAAGATAGTCAAATGGCTTTGTCATGTTTTTATTATGACACTTTACTCTGTACATTTATTTAAATGCAAAAAAAGACAGATTTTGGTGACACGTCCTGAAAATGCTCAAGACAGCACTATATACTATTTGCACAGCCATTTGAAAACTACAGTAAAGTTAGACATCACTGCATTTAGTGAGGTATCTGAGTACAAGACACTGAATATGTATGTTTCACATTTTTACTGCATTTGCTCATTGCAATTCTAATTTATTCACAACATTGTGCAGAAGAATAAATACACCCTTATTTACAACTAACATAAACTCCCTTTGGGTAGAGCTGTGCACAACTGTAAACAATATTGCAGTACATATTGGAACTGAACCTACAACATACACAGATCTGTAAATCAATCATGAAATTGTTCAATTTAGAAGACATTTTCAGAAAAAAAAAAGATTTAAAGTTTTTAAATAAAATTATCTTGACAGATTTCGACAACTAGTTCAACATTTCTGTATGTAATGACTCAAGTAATGAAATGAGGACTATTAGTTTTATATGGAATGACTATTCAGCATCCACAAGTTTAGTTCATTTTGACTGACATGACATAAGCAAATGATAATGTTACAAACAGCAGAGAGTTGTATGAAAGCAATTGATGCATGTCCAAAAGCATTTGCAATTTGTTGGAAGGAATGAGAAACTGCTACTATGATGTGCACAAATGACTAATTGTTTTGAGAAATGCATTAACTGTTTTGCAAATGTTTAAAGTGTTGTGAGAAATGCTCCAAAGCCACTGAGAAAAACTGTAATGTATTATTTATTTTTATTTATTTTCATAATTTGTAATACAGTATAAAAAAAATATTGGTGTTTTCTTTTTTTTCTTTTTTTTTTTACAGAAAATCAGCAAATTGTCATTTTTGAGAGATCATGTAACATTAAAAACTGTCATCATGGTCAACTCCTCTTTGCGTCTCAAGTCCGCCGACGTACACGATGAGCTAACGGGACATACTGGTTGTGGCGGGAAAGGCCTCCACACGGAGTTAAGCGGTCAGCTGGTAAGCGCCAAATAGAACAGCGTCGCTTAAAAACTGAAACACAGGCATACGTACCTCCGGCTACATAATTCTCTGTCTCCAGGAATGTCCACAGGACTACGTTGTCAGAATGAGGCTGGGTTGTTGTTGTTGTTTTTTTGTCATATATCTTAAGTTTATATAGTTTATATCAGTGGCTGTCAAAGTGGGGGTTACGAGATAATGAGGGGGGCTTGGGGTCGCTTGGTGATTTCCAAAAATATCATATATTATTAAACTATTAGAATAACCAAATTTTATCCATAACCTGCAGTAGATAAAAACAGTATTTATTAGTTACACAAAAACAACACGTAAATAAAAAGCCACTAGCCTTTCAATTCTTTTTCCTTTGGATTGTGACCCCTTATTACCCTTTAATGACCAGAACCAGAAAATCGAAGCACCTCACACCTGTCCTTAGGTCTTTACACTGGCTCCCAGTTACATTCAGAATAGATTTTAAAGTATTATTACTTGCCTAAATTACAGATATGTAATTTATCTGACTGAGTTCACTCAGATCTTTAGGATCATATAAACTAGAAATTCCAAGAGTTCAGTCAAAGCAGGGTGAATCAGCCTTCAGCTACTATGCCCCTCACTGCTGGAATCAGCTTCCAGAAATGAGCAGATGTGCTCCAACATTAGACACATTCAAATCAAGACTGAAAACAGATCTGTTTAGCTGTGCCTTTGCTGAATGAGCACTGTGCTACGTCCGACAGATCACACTATTGTGTCTTTCTTTTCTTTTTCATTCTTTTATGACTTGTTTTAACAAATTTTAATCAGTTTTTATTTGTTTTGTATTTTCTCATACTTTTCTTTTTTATTCTTGTTTATGTAAAGCACTTTGAATTGCCACTGTGTATGAAATGTGCTTTATAAATAAACTTTGCTTTGCCTATAATAATGACACAGCAGTAGTGTTAGTTGCAGCATACTGAATTTATGGCACAATGTTAAACTTTGACACATTTACAGGACTCATGTACATTAAAAATAAAGGCCACGACTGAACAGAGGATGATTTCCAAGTGGTGGTCTCCAAAATTAAACCAAGTATAATCTTGTGCTGTCAACATTGTGCTCACCATTCTTATTAAGTGAGATTAATATTTTATTAAACAAAATAATGTCTATAAAAATGTTATGGTTGTTAGACTGTTGCACTTTTTTTGTGTTGTCAATATGCTCATGTTTATATAGTTCCTATTGGTGTGTGCACCACTATGTGCATGGTTTGTATGTTTATAACCACCTCCAAGAATAGTGAGGGTTGCGAGTCACTGGAATTGTTATTTTGGGAGTTGCGAGCTTAAAAGTTTGAAAACCCCTGGTTTATATCATATATCATAGTATTAGATTTGGGGGAACTTTGTTTTGTTTAGTTTTATGTGATCAGGTAAAGTTCTGTATGTGTATGTTTTAACAAGATTGAGCAGTTACTCTTGGAAAAGCTTGATCCAGGAACATGCCCAACAAGTGGACATTGTGTTTTTATTTATTGTTTATCCAATAAACCAGTTGTTTTGCCTTTTCTCCGGCTGATATTTCAGTTTTCCCCCATTTCTTTGTGCCAGAGAGGCCCAATTACTGTCCTGTGGTCTCTTCGGATGACATTTTTCTTAGCGCTTCTCAGGTTTCCATTGTCTCTTTCTGGCGCTTCTCTCGGGACGCACACGTGACGCCCTTTAGCATGGCAAACTTCCAGCACATCTCTTTTTTTTTCTCTCTCTAGGATTTCTCCAGATTGTATGGCGAAGGAGTATTAACGGCGTATTTTAAAGGCAGACTCAACTCTACTCTACTTTTATGGTTGAACTGGTAACTTGTCATGACCGTTCACTTGGGTGCGGAAATTTAATAACATCTTTTTTTCATAATACCCCTGATAAAGCAATCACACGCATGGCTACACGCGATACGCCGGAACAAAAGGCCCGTACAATTAAACGGGCAGGTTTACAACAGGCCGCTGACAACGTGAATTACGTTAAAATGATCCCCGTAGATCAGCGGCGCCCTTGAATCGTAAAATGGCTTAAGGAGTTTTCCTGCGCGGTTCTCCTCCTACTCGGTCTCCGGTGAGAAGGAGTTGATTTAACAGCTTCCCAGGGTAAAATGTTCTCCAAAAAGGCCTCAAAGTCACTTGCCCCCGAAGTGCGAAAAGATATAAAGTGCCCATCATTGTACAATTCCACACATTTCAAGCGGCGTTTATGCTTAGGCAGCGAAAAAAAAAGATGTTATTTCAGCATGCTTTCTGCATTTTCACGTTCATAAGTGTTTGCCACGTGGGGAAATCTGTCTTGTTTGTTATATTTTTTGAGTCTGTTGTGTCCTTACACCAACTTCGACCCCATTAGACGAGTGGAGTACACTGTTTTCTGTTCGTCAATGCTGCGCTCCGATGCTAATGTGACGTTCACTCAGGTTTCTGTGCCTACAGTCTCCTGATAAGATGAAAAGCACAAAAGGTCAAAGTTATTAGCAAAGCCTGTAGCATTTCCACTTGTGATTTATGCTACGGCTATGAAGTTTTCTTATCATCCGCTTTTAGTCTGTTGAGTATTGTCAAACTTTCTTTCTTTAGGGTTATTGGAAAAGAGGTTTACTTCACTGTGTGTGTGTGTGTGTGTGTGTGTGTGTGTGTGTGTGTGTGTGTGT
>CAIGQZ010000379.1:24848520-24863108 GCA_903798205.1 Danio tinwini
GATAGATAGATAGATAGATAGATAGATAGATAGATAGATAGATAGATCGTTTCATGACATATATGCTGTGAGAGAGGCTTGTTTTCAATGTCAGTGTGTTTTAGTATGATAGCAGATGCCATAAAGTGAGGCTGATTTACCCATGATCCCGCTGTGTGGCCTCCCCCCCCCAAGGGCATTCTGGTCTTGTTATGCTAGTGACACAGCGCAGGGGTCTTATTGACAGCTATATACACACACACACACATGCACTCACACAAACATTGCAGTAGCCCATGCCCTCAATCTAGAGACACTGCTGACATCTTGATAGCGCCTCTTCTCTTAGCGTTCACTTAAAATGTACACAAACGGACTTCATTCACTGTGAATTATCTATAATTGTGCCTCTTCATCTCACATTAACGTTATTGTTTATGATTGGTCAGGTTTTGTAAAGGTTACTGGTCCGCTAAGAAATTAGCAATTAGCTTTTGGGTTATGGCCCAGAAGGAGGCTTTACTTCCGCACACAGTCTGGAGGGAAAATCTGCGTAATTCTCTGGAGTCCTTTTAAATATGTTAAAATGTGTTAAACGGGGCTGAAAATAAATCATCAAATTAGCCAAATTATTAATAAACGCACCCGCGAGGGACGGGGAGACTGTGCGGATGGATACATGACTTAGCATTAGCTGTGATGTTTTGCTAGAAGACAGTGTTTATGTTTATCTTGTGCCTTTTTTTTTGCAACTCCTGATTATGCAGGCAATGATTTCACAAATTGCGTTTGGAAGAATTGTGAAGTGGTGTTTCATCAAGAGACACACAATGACCTGTGCTATGTGTTGCTAATGTGCTAAAGGAGAAAGGCTAACAGCAGTATTTATTTATATTTTGAGGAAATAATGCTCAAACACGCACACAAGGCCACGATCGTAAATGTTCTCAATTCTTAGAGAAACTTGGCAGGTGCAGCAGGGCTAATTTTGTGGCGTGTGTGGGCCTATGGTTATAGACTTGCGTGTGTGTTTGTGTGCATACTGGGCGGATGTTGTGAAGCTGAGTGGATGTTTGCGTGGGCTAGCCTGTAGAATGGATAGTGTAGGTGTGTGTTTGTATTCCGTGTGTGAGACTGTCAGCTCTCGGTGTGTGATGGATCTGTGTGTGTATTGCCGAGTGTGCAGTAGAGAGATTAGCATAGCGCTCGTCTCAGCGCACTCCTCTGCTCAAAGTGGATAATGGTTTGGGGAAATGCCTTTTGTCGGTTTTTTTTTCCCTCCGTGCGTTCTCTTCTCGTCTTTCCAGGCAGCGGTGTTGAGTAAGCCTCTGTGTGTAAATAGGCCCATATGTGCCCGCTGGTGCTGTATGCCAGGTAGCCCTCTGTGCCAACTTAAAGGTCCACACACACACCAAGAGAGACACACACACTGTGATAGGGAGTCATGTCAAACAGACAATGTACAAACATATATCAGTTTAACATCTTAATTTAGTATCTACTAGGTACATAACAAGTTTATACACAGTTACAATAATGTTTTTATTATTATTGTTTTAAAAATTATTGATATTGTATTTATGATATGTTTGATAATTCAATTCAATTCACCTTTATTTCTATAGCGCTTTTACAATGTGGATTGTGTCAAAGCAGCTTCACATAGAAGATTATAGTAAATTGAAACCATGTCAGTTCAGTTGTTAGTGTTTAATGGCTCGTTTCCACTGAGTGGTACAGTACGGTACGGTTCGGGTTGGTACGGGTCACCTTTATCAGGCTTGCGTTTCCACTACAAAGGGTACTCTTTTGGTGGGCGTGGTGTACTACAGAGAGTTTCAGTCGACGTCATTCTCGCTCGAATAAATGTCTACAATAAAGCTGTACAGGTCGTTCACATTATATGAGAAGCTCTTCTAACAAAACAGATGCTTTAAACATATTAATACTTGTTTATAAATGTTTATTACTAACATTTCTATGAACATGATTTGATTATAACTGCAGATCAATGACAGTGTGACAGTGTTACAGCCTACTGTAATGTCTGCAATTATATAAAATAAATAAATAAATGCAACATATATGAGCACATACAGACCCTTACAGTCTCCGATATGTTACCACTTACAGATAAACTACACACAGCATACATTAAGTCCTTATTTGAGTTCAAAAACAACACACAACATATACAGTGGCCCACAGTCAGAGCTAACCTCTCATCTGTGTCTGTTATCTTCACCAGCACATGTAGCCTCTGTTAGAGAGTAATTCCGTCATTCCGAGTTCATAATAGTCCAAAAGGTGATGATAAACATGGCAGATTGTTCATGATTTGTTTATGGCAGATTGTTCAATTTGCTGAAACTATTTGCTCCTGTGTTTTGTTGGGCTTCTCCTTTTTTCCATGCTTCACTTTCGCGTTTGTCCTTTTCTTTCTGAATGGATCAGATGTCGAAGACGATTCATTAATCACACATGTTATTGTCATCAGCTCGAGAAGTTCATTATATCAAATCTAGACGCGATCGCGAGAAAGCAAAAACCGCTCGCACTTTTAGATTTTTAGATGGCCTCGTAAAACAACAACAGGACACGGCAGATTCTTGGCTTTGTGGCTGTTCATCAAGACAACGACAAGGTTTGTTTTGAGCCCGGGTCATCCATGTATCGTTAATATAATGCATATAGTTGTCTCGACTGTGTATTTAAAAACATGGCAGCTCCATTGTTTTGATTCTGGCTAGCTTCACGATATTGTGACGTATTTTTTAAACCAACAAGCGTTTAGCTGCGCGTGTAGCTCCACCTTTTGGTGCCCTTTCTCGTCTTTGGTACCCTTTCGAAAGGGTGCCGAAAAAGTGGTACGGTACGGTTCGGTACGCTTTTGACAGTGGAAACGGCCATAAAAGCGTACGACCCGTACCGTACCAGTCAGTGGAAACGAGCCATAAGTTGAGTTTAGTTTAGCTCAGTTTAGTGTGGTTTAATAATCATTACTGAGAGTCAAAACACTGAAGATTGATTCCATCGATGTGCAGCTCTACATATCCCGAACCATGCAAGTCAGTGGCGACAGCGGCGAGGAAAAAACTTCACCAATTGGCGAAAGGGAAGAATTAAAAAAAAACTTTGAGAGAAACTAGGCTCAGTTGAGCACGACCATTTGGCCAAATGCTGAATGCTGGTACTCGGCGAAGACTCGTCTGTCCCTGGAGATAAATTTGTTATTAAAAAAAAATCATGTAAATTGAATCATTGAATAAACTTTTTTTCTGTGAGATTTTTATATATACATTGTTTTATATATAATGTATTTCATTAAATTATTGTTAAAATCCATCATATATAATAATATGTATATAAAAATATAAAAAGTTAGCAATATTACCAAATATAGAACTAATTATTTTGAAAAGTATACATAAATATATATTGGGCGACAAGGTGGTGCAGTGTTTTTATTAATTTAGTTATTACATTAATAATTAATTTTTAATTATAACCCTTTTTTCTAATTAGTTATTTATTTAGTAATATTGCTAACATGTTTTACACCTCATTGCTTTAGCATAGTTATTATATTTATTTATTATATTTATTTATTGCTTTAGCATATATCATGTGCTACATTTTTATTTAATCATGTTTTTTTTTTTTTTGTAAATATAACTTTCATTCATTCATTCATTTTCTTGTTGGCTTAGTCCCTTTATTAATCTGGGGTCACCACAGCGGAATGAATCGCCAACCTATCCAGCACGTTTTTATGCAGCGGATACCCTTCCAGCTGCAACCCATCTCTGGGAAATAAATAGAACTTTTATGAACATACAATTTTTACATATTAATTATTTTAATTTCTCTAATTAAATTTGTTTGCCATGGTTTGTCTACAGCAGCCTTGCTACAACAACCATTTATTCATTCATTCATTCATTCATTTTTTTTTTTTATTAATCTGTGGCCGCCACAGCGGAATGAACCACCAACTTAACCAGCATATGTTTTATGCAGTGGAGTGCCCTTGCAATTGCAACCCATCACTGGAAAACACCATACACTCCCATTCACAGACATACACTATGGACAATTTAGCTTACCCAATTCACCTACCACATGTCCTTGGACTTGTTGGGGAAACGGGAGCACCCGGAGGAAACCCATGCCAACACATGGAGAACATGCGAACTCCACACAGAAATGCCAACTGGTCCAGCCGAGGCTCGAACCAGCGATCTTCTTGCTGTGAGGCGCTCGTGCTACCCACTGCGCCCGCTACAACAACCGTTTTGAGTATTTGTAGTAAAACTTTTAGTAAAACTTTTATCAGAATGAAAACTCCAGGAATAAAATGTAAAATATATGGCTATAACACTTGGCGTACGCCCAGGTACCATAGTATCACCATCTGTTGTACTGAAGTATTTGGGTTCATATTCTTTGTCCCTGTAGGGGAAGGAAAACCATCACGCACACAGCCTAGGTTTTAGGAGAAGAATGGAGATTGTGTGTGTGTGTTTGTGTGCACATGTGTACTTATTGTTGATTTGTGTGTGTTTGTGATTGAGCATTTGTGTGTGTTTGAGTGTTTATTTTTTATTGTGTATACTTTAATGCAGCATTTGTGGGAAATGAATATCCTGCATTAATAATATCTGATGGGCACAGGGCCAAGACTACCATAGGAGTATCATACCATCTTGCACCACACACACACATATTAAGAGCTCTACCTGGACCTGGCACATATCTGTAGGCATTTTTCTGCAACTGCCGAGTTCCACTCCAGATGTGCCCATGTAATTACCACCTTAGAAACAGCTGTGTGTGGGTGTTCGTGTGTGTATGTGTGTGTGAGTGAGTGAGTTTGATTACTTGCTCAGGTTGAAACAGGAAAACGAATTCCTGGCGCTACTGTTACGCCAATTCAGCATTGTGAAAAGGGCCTTTCAGAGACTATTTATATGTGCTTTTGTGTGTGCGCTCCCTCAGTTTCAGCATATGCGCACATGTAGGCAGTGCAGATTGCTTTAGGACCACAAGCACGGCTTTGCGTTTGAAATATGCATAACTGTGATGTGTATCCATTTCAGTATAATCTATATGTATCATATTACTTTGTGCATTTCCATATTTCGGCAGACGAACGTGTGAAATATCACAGCATCATCACACTGCTCTCCTAACACAATATGCATCGGTCTGCACGAATATGTCCGTACGAGTTGGCAGATGAAAAGCATATAGAACCTCAGAGATGTTATGTTCAGAGGAAGTCTATGGCAAATGCCAGCATCACTGACTTTAAAAAAGACATGTTATACCACTTCCCAGCAAGCATTTTTTGTTTTTAAAAGATGTCTAATAGACGTCTAAACATAGTCATCCTGGCTAAAACAAGGCTAAATTTGGGCTGCCAGTGAAAATCTAGTAGGTGTCTAAGAATAGGCCAAAACTAGACTAGTCATCTAATAAACAGAAATTAATGACTACACATATAAAGGGCCCTATCATACACCCGGTGCAATGTGGCGCAAGGCGCGACGCAATTGTTGTTTGCTAGTTTCAGCTCGACGCAAGAGTCATTTTGACATTTTGCACCACGCTGTTTAAATAGCAAATGCATTTGCGCTCATATGTGCGCCCATAGGCGTTCTGGTCTAAAAAAAGGAGGCGTGTTAAGGCGCATTGCTGGCGCGTTGCTATTTTGAAGAACTAGAACAGACTGTTCAATAGACCAGCTAAGAGGAGGTCTAAAGTCCAGCGCAGAGCACGATAGTTGTGCGCTTCGCTTTAACATTGCTTAATACACACAGGATGTACAGCAATATGCAAATGAAAAAAAAATTAAGGATTTAAATATTACAAAAATTAGTATTTTCTATCCTACATAAATATAATTTTATTGCCTCCATGCCTTCTTCATCACGGGGGGGGGGGGGGGTTTTTTCTGTTTATTCATGACAATTTGCTTTTGTATAATGTTATTATTATTATTAGCAGTATTATTTATTATATGCATATTTATATTTGTTTTATTAAAAACTAGCTAAGATTTGCCCACCTGTCAGGTTTTAGACTATATGCGGCATAGCATGTGTATTTGGAAATAACTCAGTTTTTTTACCACACTTTGTTATTATTGTTTATTTATACGTTTGCTGGAAATTAGAACTGAATTTAGAAATAGTTTCTAAATTCTAAATACACACGGAATCTGTGCGCGCAGAATTCCGCAGATTTTTCGCAGATTTTTCGCAGATTTTTTGCAGATGTTCCGCAGATTTCCACAGATTTTTAGCCCATCATTAATTCTGTTTATTTACTTACAGTTAACTATTTGCAGTTAATCTAATTAGATTTGCATTTTAAACATTAAATAAAAGTTAAAAAGATAATAATTTTATTTCACATTTTAAGGTTTTAGTTATGATAATCCTAAAATAATTTCGCAGAAATCTGCAGATTTTTACCAAAATTCTCAGCAGAAATAGCAAAAAACGTCCGCAGATTCCGTCTGGCCCTACTCATAACAAATGAAATTAATTATGTAGGCTAATGGATGTCTGTGCGTACAACACATACAC
Organism: Danio tinwini; assembly: GCA_903798205.1. Lineage (NCBI taxonomy): Eukaryota > Metazoa > Chordata > Actinopteri > Cypriniformes > Danionidae > Danio > Danio tinwini. The sequence goes on from CAIGQZ010000379.1 coordinate 24,855,093, forward strand.
AAAGTAAAGAATGAGGAGGCTCATTCTCTCATTCTCTCGTGCTGTAGAAGGTCTGTTTAACTGTTTTCTCGCTAGTGAAGCTCTCAGTTATTCCACTAACAAAGTTCGCCATGTAAATAGCAAATGCGCTATGGCACGACGCAACTGACTCTTAAAGGGAATAGGAAATGAGACTGTGATTGGTTTATTCTCAAAACACACCTATAACTCATTAAGAGGATAAGCTCAACCCTGTTAAACCATGCGCCGCGGCGCAAAGCGGAATTTTCCATCCTTAAAATAGCAAAAGTGGATTCGGACCCCACAAACAATATTTTACAGCTCTACAAAACTGCTCCATTTAGGCATTAAACTCAATTGTGATATTTTGGTGACTGTCACTTTAATTCAACTCAGATTGTGCTCCTTTTAAAAGAGGGCGTAGCTACAAATGCCTGTGTGTCAGCATAATGGCAGATTCAAACAGGACTAATGATATCTGTGTGAAAAACTAGACATTTCAAAAGAAGTGGCTCAGAAGAAGGCAGTCTATGGAAAATGTAGTGTTCATTTGTGCATCCTAAAACTCCACATTTATAATTCTCTTAGTCGCTGACATTATCTTCAGCAGGTTAACACTGTAATTGGTGAACGGCTGCTTCTCATTCAGGGCTGTTTATGCTAATGAGACAGAGATCCTCACTAATGGATAGGGCTTTCTCCATCTGATGACACGTACAAAGGGTGAATGTCAATCAAAGTGTTTCTGCAGACTGTTTTAACAAGTTTGATTGTAAAAAAAATTGAAGTAATTATTTTTCAGGGTTTCTGCAGGTTTCACCAACTTCAATTTAAGACTTTTAAAGAAAAGATATTTACTTGCCTGATCAAAAAAAAAAGATTAGAATTTAATACATTTAATAACACAATAATAATGTAATAATAACAAATTTAGGTCAGGTCAGTATCCTCAACAGTAAATAAAAGGAGAACTTTTAAACAAATGTTACTGTTAGGTAAGTCATTAAAACATGATGGTAAAAAGAGTTAAAAATGCTATTTTAAACTTGAAAAGTTGCATTGAGATTGGGATTGTTGGTGATTATATGAGTGTTCATGGCCAGATTGGGAGACTATACGTGAACAGAGGAAAATTAAGACCTGTTAAAAAAAAAAGATTTAAGACCTACAGCACAACATTTCAGTAGATTTAAGACTTTTAGGGCCTGAAATGTAGTTTTTGAGATTTAAGACATTTCCAGACTTTTTAAGACCCTGCGGATATTCTGATTTTTACCAATAGATTTTGCTATATACACACTGTTACCAAATAAATGTCTTTAAATCCCTTATAAAAGTGATTTTTGCATAATAGGTCCCCTTTACTTGATTATTTAGTTGATGATGAATGGATAAAAGGCTAATTGCGACCCTTGACAAAACAAAAACAAGTAATAAGGGTCATTATTTGTAAATTGAGATTTATACAGTAAGTTCATGTATGGTCAAGGGCGGATTTAACCAATAAGCAAGGTAAGCGGCCGCTTAGGGCCCCTGGAAATCTGAGGGCCCACAAATAAATACCTAGAAGTATAAATGATGCTTACAAAGTATATATAACATTGTTTTCTATCATATTTTGTACAGTGAGGGTCTAAAAAATTTTTTGGACTTGAACATCATTATTACATCTGTGCAAATGTGTCCCCCACCTTCAATCATGGACCAGTCCAGTAGTTTTAAAAATGAAGTAGTTCATTTATTTTTTTTAGTCGTGAATTCATATTAAGTTTTACACGATGCTTTACATATTATTATTTTACATTAAGATAAAATGTAGAAAAGGAGATCGAATGATGTAAGAAAAGCTTTTTTGAGGCCTTGTGGAATTGTTTAGGGCCACAAAATCTCTAAATCCGCCCCTGTGTACACTGTTAAAAACCCAGGGTTCCACACAATTCATTCATGTTGTCCCAACACAAATTAAGTTAACTTAACACTTCATCAAATTTATGTGGATTAAACATAAATAAAATTAAGTTGTCCCAATGAAATCTCAAGAATTGTCTTGTTTCAGCTCATTTTAAATAAGTTTGAGCAAGTAGTATTTTCAATAGTTTGAATGAGTAAAATATTTTTTGAGTGTAATGTTGTTGGGTTAGGACAGGGATGGGCAAAGTTGATCCTGGAGGGCCGGTGTCTCTGCATAGTTTTGTTCCAACCCTAATCAAACACACCTGCCTGTAGCTTTCTAGTGATCTTGAAGACACTGATTTGTGTGTTTAGGTGTGTTTAATTAGTGTTGGAGCAAAACTCTGCAGGGACACCGGCCCTCCAGGATCAAGTTTGCCAATTCCTGGGTTAGGATTATATTTGGCCAAAATACAACTATCAAAAAATCTGGAATCTGAAAGTAAAAAAAATAAATAAAAATGAAAAATTGTGAGAAAGTCACCTTTAAAAGTTAAACGAATTAAGCTCCGGGCAAAGCAATTTAGTAATCAAGAATTAAGTTTTGATTTATTTAGGTTTATAAAAGGTCTTTATGAGACATGACCTTTACTTAAAGGGCTCCTATTTTATCCCTGTTACAAGATGTAAAATAAGTCTTTGGTGTCTCCATAATAATTTTCTGTAAAGTTTCAGCTTAAAATATCCATCAGATCATTTTGAGCTCAAATCAAGGTGTAGCTGTTTTTCTAGCCTGTGCCTTTAAATGCAAACGCCCACCATTCCCACGTGCATATCTGCTTTCCATGTTTATCAGATAAACTGCAGTCAGTGATAAAGACAGACAAAGATGAAGCAGAAATCCAGTTCATTAGTCAAACTTACCAAGTTTATTTTTTGTATTTGTGGTGCAGTATATGCACACACACACACACACACACACACACACACACACACATACACACACACACACACAAACACATTTACTGACACTGTTGACAAAAAACTCATTGTGAATGCGCAGCTGATCACAGAGAGTTGGAACAGATCTTTTAAAAGGCTGTTCTGTGGGCACTTATACACGTTACTATGGATACATGTTAATATGCAGCTGTCAATCAGTTCAGTAGGCGGGAAAAAACTCACTCCTACGTCACATTGCGGTGGGCCTACAAATCACTGGGATTTCAATCCCATTTTAGGAAATGAATAAAAAGAGACTTGTGTTTATATCTCTCCAGTATGACTGGTGACACTAGGACTGCATGATATTGGGAAAAAAAACTGACATTGCAATATTTTCATTCACTGACATATAAATGCAATTTCGGCATATGACTTGAGTAGCTTGTAAAAAAATCATCATTTTAGATCGATTGGGATGATTCTGTAGGGGAGCGTATCTGCATAAAATATAATTTAAAAAATGACAAGCATAATTAAATGCAACAAAGAAATGATTTATGATCTCCTGGAGAGTCAAACAGTGTTCCAAAGCAGAAATTAAATAATCACCATATAATAAATGTCAGGCTGCACTGTGGCGCAGTGGGTAGCACGTTCGCTTCACAGCAAGAAGGTCTCTGGTTCACATTTCTGTGTGGAGTTTGCATGTTCCCCCTGGGTGCTCCGGTTTCCCCCACACATCCAAAAACATGTGGTGTAGGTGAATTGGGTAAGCTAAATTGTCCATATTGTGAATGAGTGTGTATGGATGTTTCCCAGTGATGGGTTGCAGCTGCAAGGGCATCAGCTGCGTAAAACATATGCTGGATAAGTTGACGGTTCATTCCGCTGTGGCGACTCCAGATTAGTAAAGGGACTAAGCTGAAAAGAAAATGAATGAATGAATAAATGAATTATAATAACATCTTTAAGCTACAAACTTTTAATTTATTGTGCCCAAATGGCTTAAATTTGCTTCAAATTCTTACAGATCGGTCTTAAAAACACATGCACAGTAAGCTTAAGATCTGAAATTACTCCACTATGTTGTTAACTGTAATATCTGGTCAACTATAATCCCAAATATATTGCAGATCCCTCCGATATAACTATTGTGTATGGTCACATTGCGATATCGATGCTGAAACTATATATTGTGCAGCCGTAGTAGACACACTATACTTATACAGTACATAGTTTTGGCCAAACAGCTTTCAAAAGTTGATTTTTGCATCATAGATGTTCTTTAAATTAATAGCTCACCTCTAAATTTACTCACTAACAAGTGACCAGAAGAGGTTGACTAGTTAGAAGTGGGAATGTGTAGGTTAAAACTAAATTAAAACCTTAACACTTCAATATTTAAAAGTACTTTCCACAGGATTTCTCAAGCCAACATAACAAAAAAGTTGGTCTTGATCTAGTTTGCTGTAGGCCTACCCATTTGCAAATACTGTTAATAGTGGTTGGCATTCAATATTTTAGGAAGTTGGAACGGCATTTTTACTGTTCGACACATTTATGAGCTCATATTAGCTACTTTAGTGAATTATTGTGCTGTTTTAAAAGGGGAAAAAGTCATAAAGCTGCATAAAATGACCAGTTGCAGGACTTCAAGCGTACACTTTTTCCATTCATATAAATGTTTGCCTAAAAAAAACCTGCGTAAAGTGTTCACATTATATGCAAACAGCCCACAGAGTTTTTGGACTTAGTAAATCACTTTCCTTTGGTTCGTTAGCTGTTGCTAACATTCGGATAGCTGGCCCCGCTTAGCTGCTTTGAAAGCGGCTTTGCAGACACCAAAGTAATGCATAAAAAGTCCATGTTTGCTGCTGATAACTCACATATGTGCTTCCCCATGCAGGTGAAGTGCGATTTGGGAAGCAGCTGCTGTCTGTCCAAACAAACCAGCATCCCAAGAGCATAATGCGGTGTGATCAATCCACTGATATGAACCTGCGTGTGTGTGTGTGTGTGTGTGTTCTGTTTTCCTCCTTGGCATCAAAGGGAGAGCATTGATTTCCCATCATGCATTATTCACAAAAATGCAAATCAGCTAAAACCAAAAAGAACCACCCCAAAGCTTTTTTTTTAATTAAATATGCAAGAATCCCTAGGCGGAATTACCATGGAAACCACGATTACATCACAATCTCAGAGTTCCTGCAGAGTGATATTGGCATTATACAGTGTTCACTAATATGTTATTACAGGCTTCCACATTATTATATGTTTATATACAGTATATGCACTAATATTAAAATCTCTGTCTCCTCAGATACCTTCCGATGTGCTCCACCCCCAGCGGGCATCGCGTGTGATTGGCCCACTTCACAGCCTTGGGAATCAATTGATCCATTTTTAATGAGCCGAACTGAGCAAGAGGTCAGCGAATTTCTTCTGGCCGCCTTGAGGGGTGAGAAAGACTAACAGATGAGCTTGTTTTATAAGGAAGAAAAAAAAAGCATTCGGACATGTTTGTGCTGCATTATACCTCAACCATAAGGGTAGTTACATAAATCCAGCTACAGCAGACTTCCCAGGAGACTAATGTGAGGCTGTTAACCTGAGTTTCACCTCATAATTTAGTGTACGTTTGTCATTTTTTTGCCTAGACTACTTTGGATATCTGTTCTTGTAGTAGTAGTTGGTACCCTCGTTAGATTCTGTCCATATTAGTTGGAAAAAGCTATAAAAATTGTTTAATACATTTTTTAAATAATCATTTCTGGATGGTTTTTATGTATGGTTTTGCTTGAAATGTCAATATTTATATTTACACAAAATTTCAAATGCAAATTTACTCATTAATAGTTTTTTTTAGAAATAATGCAGTATTATATAACAATAATATGATAATTTGTCACATTAACAAATGTTTTAAGTTGTTGCTAATGAAAATAAAATATATTTTACCAAATATTAAAACAATAAGTTAAAACTGTGGTATAGAGTTGTCTAAAGATTAATATAATTGTCCCAAAAAAATGCATGTTTTTGTTATTTTATGCAAAAAAAATAAACCTTGTAATTGACAATGTTTACATTTTAAGTAGGAATGAATTGTATATTTTTTTGTTCTGTAGATTACAGAATTAGCAAAAACTAATGATTATTCAAACACACAACTATTAATCTTAAATTCAGATTTATTATCATTATTTATTTATTTATTTATTTTATTCCTGTGAAGCTAAAACAATTTTATAATGGCATTAATATAGCGCTGGAATCATAGTATTAATAATGGTTCTTATTATTAGTGTTTTTGCTGTTTAATTTCTGGGCCTTTTCAGTCATTCATTTTCTTTTCGGCTTAGTCCCTTTATTTATCTGGGGTCCCCACAGCGGAATGAACTATATAATATATAATATTTATAAGCAGATGCCCTTCCAGCTGCAACCTATCACTGGGAAACACCCATACACACTCATTCTCACACACATACACTATGGCCAATTTAGCTTATCCTATTCACCTATATCCCATGTCTTTGGATTTGTGGGGGAAACCGGAGCACCTGGAGGAAACCCACGCAAACATGGGGAGAACGTGCAAACTCCGCACAGAAACGCCAGCTGACCCAGCCGAGGCTTGAACCAGCGACCTTGCTGTGAGGCGAACGTGCTACCCACTGCGCCACCGTGCAGCCTTCTGGATCTTTATTGAATTATTATTATTATTGTTATTATTATTATTATTTTATATTATTATTATTTGTGACATTCTAAATCTTTTCTTTCACTTAAAGGTGCAGTATGTTAGTTTGACACCCAGTGGTTGAACTAGATATTGCACGCCTGGTTCAAAACACATGCAAGTGCCAGTTGCCAGACTTTAGAACTGTGGCTCAATGCAAGCCAACACATATCAGTGATTACGCAATGTACATTTGATTAAAAATTAAAGGGGTTTAATATATATTAATTAGGTTATAAACCTTAGCATTTTGGTGGAGTGCAGTAAGTGCACTATTCTGTGCTTCTGAATGGCTGTATTTAAATTTCTGTCATGTTTCATCTGTTGCAAACAGCCAAATTGCTTATCACTGCAAATCTCGTCATGTAGCGTGTTATTACGACACAGAGTTACAATGTAACCTGCTCACCTAATGTTTACGCTTTTATATTTATATTATTTGCTAACTACTCATGTGGAACTCTGAATCTGCATCTCATTTTGGAGTCTGCTACTGTCTCACGGAGGTCGCATTTCGGTCACATACGCATGCTTTGAGAGCCATCCTGACTGAATGAATCAAATATGCCAACGCAACCCGGGGTGTTGAAATATAGTTGGCTAAACTGGATTTGGATGGGTTAAATGACCAAAGGCAGGCATTCTGACACATAACGCACATTTTCAAAGTAGGACATTTGACTTCAGCATTGTTTTTTAGATAAACAAGTATGTTCACTTTTCATGTTTCTTAAATATCTGCAAACATATTATGGTATTTTTATGCTTTAGACGAGTCAAAAACTTACAGCACCTTTAATGCCCATCAGAATGATTTCTCAAAGATCATGTGAAGTTATGATCCCAAATGACGAGTAATGATGCATCACAGGAATAAATTACACTTTAAAACATTTTATACTTGAACAATTATTTATAAATTGTAAATAATATTTCACAATTTTATGTTTTTTACTTTTATTGTTTCAATTAAACCCATCCTCTCTAAGCGTAAGAGACTTATGTTTAAAAAAACCTACAAAAAACGTTTGAACCTACAAACATACATTTATAATTTGGCCAGGCTAAAACGTACCTCAGAGATCCATAATGACCAAACACAGGCTCTAATAATCATAAATAAATGCCTTCCCTGCTGAAAAAAATCCAGCTTAAACTAGCCTAAGATGGTTGGCTGGTTTTAGCTAGTCGACCATCCTGGTTTTAGAGGGGTTTTGGCCATTTCCAGGCTAGTTTCTAGCCATTTCCAGCCTTGTCTTAGCTGGTCGGGCTGGGAGTTGACCAGCTAAAACCAGCTTGACCAGCCAAAACCAGCTATATCCAACTTAAACCAGGCTGGTTGAGCTGGTTTTAGCTGGTTTAAGCTGGTAATTTTCCAGCCTGACCAGCTAAGACCAGGCTGAAAATGGCTGGAAACCAGCCTGGAAATGGCCAAAACC
>CAIGQZ010000379.1:24873108-24890819 GCA_903798205.1 Danio tinwini
TAAACAATATTGCAGTACATATTGGAACTGAACCTACAACACACACAGATCTGTAAATCAATCATGAAACTGTTCAATTTCAGAAAAAAAAGATTTAAAAGCATTCACAAGTTTAGTTCATTTTGACTGACATGAAATAAGCAAATGATAATGTTACAAACAGCAGAGAGTTGTATGAAAGCAATTGATGCATGTCCAAAAGCATTTGCAATTAGCTAGAATGAATGAGAAACTGCTACTATGATGTGCAAAAATGACTAATTGTTTTGAGAAATGCATTAACTGTTGTGCAAATGTAAATAGTGTTGTGAGAAATGCACCAAAGCCACTAAGAAAAACTGTATTATTACTTTTTTTTTCCTGAAAAGGTCTAATAAATTAAACAATTTCATGAATGATTTACAGACATGTGTGTGTTGTAGGTTCAGTTCCAATATGTACTGCAATATTGTTTACAGTTGTGCACAGCTCTACCCAAAGGGAGTTTATGTTAGTTGTAAATAAGGGTGTATTTATTCTTCTGCACAATGCTGTGAATAAATTAGAAATGCAAAGAGCAAATGCAGTAAAAATGTGAAACATACATATTCAGTGTCTTGTACTCAGATACCTCACTAAATGCAGTGAAGTCTAACTTTACTATAGTTTTCAAATGGCTGTGCATATAGTATATATCGATGTCTTGAGCATTTTCAGGACATACACAATAGAGCGCGCTGATTGGTTTGAACCAAGTCGTTTTCATGAATTAATGCCGCACACTCAGAGACGTCACGATGTACTCACAGGTACAGACATCCACTCTCCACGCTGGACTACACGCAAGTATGTAATCGCCGTGACGCAGCTTTAGAAAATCGTTTCAAACCGGAAGAATGAATTTGCTCAAAATAACACAAAAACAACCAGTTTTCACTTTTTAATGACATGTATGTGTCCTAATAGTGTTTATAGCAACATGAGACACATATATGACTGTCAACAACTCAACAAATATGTTTTGGTGTTTTGTGACCCTTTAAAGAGCACCTAGGTTACCACTTTTTCCAGATTTAATATAAGTCTTTTGTGTCTCTAGAATGTGTCTGTAAAGTTTCATCTGAAAACACCCATCAGATTTTTTATTATATCTGTCATAAGTTTCTACTTTGTAGCATTTAGCATCAGCTAGCGGTTTTTGTGTACTGCGCCTTTAAGGCTAGTCCTTCACGCCCACCGTTTCCACGTGCCTGGCAGCAGCTCCCTCAGCTGCGTCAGACAAACACGAAGGAATAAGATCTCACGTAACGTTTGTGAGGAAAAACTACAGTAAGAACTTTACCAATGAGTATTTGATGCATGTTGTGGAGTTGCAAGAATGAATCACACACAATGTCGTTACAAAGTTCACGCACACACACACACACATCGCTGACAGGCACACACACAGACAGCGCGCGTTTAGCTTTGCACTGTTTTTGCACGCAAATGTGACCGGATACAGGTTAATCTCCACTGCTGTATGGATATCTGTTATGTTAATGTACAAAATAAACCTAATTTAACGTCCACAAACCAGGATTGAAGCGTCTTTTATAATTGTTCTGACACGTGACTGTGCTGATAGAGTAAATCTGAAGTATATCGCTGTAATTTATTACACACATGCACTGTTTTAAAACATTTTAAACTTGTAAAACCCACTCTTGATCACATTTGATGATTGATGATCCTAGCAAACTGAACAGACTTTTATTTGCGGTTGCTTAGTGTGCGCACGTCCTGGTCCTGTGTCTGGTTGATATGATTATACATGTTACTACGAAGACATGTTAATACACAGCTGTCAATCAATTCGGTGGGCAGGGGGACCGCACTCCTACGTCAAGTTGCGGTCGGTCTCAAAACCGCTCCAATTGGTCCACCGTTTTTATGTTGTTAAATTGAAAAAAAAAGGACTGGGTGTGTTTATATCACCCCAATATGACGGTCTATACACCATACATACACATATGTCTGTCCAAACAGCTTGAAAAGGAGATTTTTCACCATAGGTGCCCTTTAATGCCGCACACTCAGAGACGTCACAATGTACTTGCAGGTACAGACATCCAGTCTCCAGGCTGGACTACACGCAAGTATCTAATCGCCGTGACGCAGCTTCAGAAAATCGTTTCAAACCGGAAGAATGAATTTGCTCAAAACAACGCAAAAACAACCAATTTTCACTTTTTAGTGCAATATATGGTCCTAATAGTGTTTACAGCAGCGTGGGACACGTATATGACTGTCAACAGCTCAACAAATGTGTTTTGGCAAGGCAAGGCAAGGCAAGTTTATTTATATAGCACATTTCATACACAGTGGCAATTCAAAGTGCTTTACATAAACAGGAATAAAAAAGTGTAAGAAAAAAAAATAAAAACATAATAAAAAAACTGATAAAATATGGTAAAACAGGTTGTAAAAGAATGGAAAAGAAGACAAAAACATAGTAGTGCGATCTGTCGGATGTCGCACAGTGCTCATTCAGTAAAGGCACAGCTAAACAGATGTTTGGTGTTTCGTGACCCTTTAAGTTGCTTTGTATTGCTTAAGTTTGAAAGAAACTGAGAAATGTCGCCTTTTTAACTTCTGATAAGTTGTTGTAAACATTTTTATTAATGCTAACACAAATAATTATGTTTAATGTTGTTAGTTAGCAGTAAAAAACCCTGACTGGAGCTATAGCATGTGTGCTGTAGTCTTCTAACTGTAACCAGTTATCAACAACTCCTAAACCATTCATAAAAGACACACGGTAGCATTATATTTAATCAGAAAATGTAAAAATCCTGTTAACTTTTGTAAAAGGAAGACAAACGTGGACTGGCAGAACCAGCCGTCTCAGGTCTCTGTGCATGTGTGTGTGCTGTGCGTGTGCGTGTGTGCGTGTGTGTGTGTGTGTGTGTGTGTGTGTGTTGAATAAAGCTCATAATTATGTTTCTAAATTTACATCAGTAATAACACAGAACTCAAAGCAGCTTCGGGCTGGAACGCAGCCGGCCGCGATCCTGACCACAACACACACACTCACAGAGAGAGTTATATTATGTCTTCTTTTTCTCCAGAGGGAGTTCCAATATCTTGCTTTTTCTTTGTCTTTTTTGTCTCTCACTATATCAAACCTGATCATTTTTTCTAGTCCGCCTCCTCATCCTTCATTTTTCCTTCCTCTCTCTCTCTCTCACACACATACACACAGTTTCAGTTGCTTATAGTGTGGCTTCTTTTCATTTGCCTGTGAGGTGTCAACGGTTGCACGACTCCATAAATAAAAGATTCATCACTCAGAAGTGAACAGACCAACAGTTTCTCTCTCTTTCTACCCCCCCCCTCTCATTCTCTCTCTCTCTTTTTGAGTCTTATAGTTTGCCAGCTCTCGCATTAGAGGAACACTGACCTGCATTTGTGTTTGCAAACAGTTGTGATGCACTGTTCTTAATTTATTTTATGACCGATTGCAACTGATGATTTTTTTGAAAAGCAGGTTGATTAATTACATATATTTTCATATTTCAGATCTCTTTTTTTCTCTTTAGGTTGTTTAACTTTTAAAATACAATTAAAATATATATTTTTAAAAAGTAGAAAAGTATAGTACAGTATGTGTAACTGTAATTGTTTATGTATTTGAAATGATGTCTGGCAATGTGTTAATCTGGGGCACCACCAACTTATCCAGCATATGTTTTACGCAGCAGATGCCCTTTCAGCTGCAACCCATCACTGGGAAACACCCATACACTCTCATTCACACACATACACTACGGACAATTTAACCTATTCAATTCACCTATATCGCATGTTTTTGGACTTGTGGGGAAAACCCGGAGCACCTGGAGGAAACCCACGCCAACATGGGGAGAACATGAAAACTCCACACAGAAATGCCAACTGACCCAGCTGGGGCTCGAACCAGCAACCTTCTTGATGTGAGGCAATTGTGCTACCCACTGCGCTACCGTGCTGCTGCCATTTATAAATAAAATGTATTATTATTATTATTATTATTATTATTATTATTATTATTATTAATAATAATAATAATAATAATAATAATAATAATAATAAAAACATTATAGTTTGACATAAGGCTTGCTGATGCTATGTAAAACCTGTACAAAATAAAAACAATAGCTGGTCTGAACAAAACTGCTAATTCACTCTTTGCCTGTAGGTGGCGCTTATTGAACTGCAGAAATAGCAGAGTTTTCTTGGACAGCTGTGCTGGTATTTAAAGAGATTGTTCATCCAAAGATGAAAATCCTGTCATTAATTACTCGCCTTCATGCCGTTTCAAACTCGTAAGACTTTCTTTTGTCTTTTAAACACAAATATACAATATTGTACACAGCACCTTATAACCTGTGTATTTACAACTAATCTGTACATACAATTCAACATCCAGATCTTTTTGACTAACTGCATCTCTGTTTAATGTTTATTGCCTTTTTTTATTCTCATATTTAATTTTTGTGTTGTCACTTGTCACTTTATGTACACTGGAAGCTTCTGTTGCCAAAACAAATTCCTTGTGTGTGTGAAGCACACTTGGCAATACAAGTGATTCTGATTAAAGTATCAATATATTACAATCTATTATATACAAAATATATGATATATTATGATCCTCCATAGATTTCAAAGCCCAGAATAATACCAAGAACATTGCCAAAACAGACATTAAGGGTTCAGTTGTAATTTTACAAAGCTGTGAGAATATATTTATAGAATAAAATAATTATGTAATGTCATTAAAGCTCAAAGCTATAACACAGATGGGTTATACACATTGCTTAATTTTTGAATTGCGAGGTCCTGGAACAGATCGGGGTAACGGATCTGGCATGTTACCCGTGGATGGAGAGGTATCGTGCGGGAATGTGGAGGGGGGGGTGCAGTGCGGTGGATGGCTGAGGGGTGTCATGGATGAAAGTGAGCGGGGCAGGGGTGTCGCAGACGAAAGTGAAGAGTGTTGGGGAGTCGCTGAAGAAGGTGAAAGTGGACCGCGGGCGCGGGAGGAGGGTGGTTAGGGAGGGGGATCGGTAAAATGAGGTGCTGGATCAGATTTCAGAGGATCCGGATCTGGCGTGTTCCAGCACAAATTAAGCCCTGGTTATACATCATGATTCATAAACAGGGTGTCCGTGGGGTCTTATGGTGTGTTCACACCAGACACGGATGAATCGTCAAGTGCGAGTGATTTACATGTTAAGTCAATGCAAAGACGCAAATAGACATCCTAAGGTGCGATTCGCGAGGATGACATGATTCACACGAATGAAGCGGCAATAATTGAGCATTTTGCGTGTTTGATGAACTTAATGCTTAAATCGCACGATTCACTCAAGTTAGAAAAGCTGAACTTTGTGGACATTCGCTCCGTGTTAACCAATCATAAGCTTGATCTTGTAAGGGAGTGATTATGACATAGTGCCTGTTGTTGGTGTCCTAAAGGTAAAATCGTCCTGCTGACAACAGCTCATCAAACAGGGCTCGGCTAAGTCGAAAGAACCGCTAAAAGCTTCCATGATCCAGGTATAGTTTCTGGAGGCGTATATGAACTCACAGAGCTGGGTGCACCTCTGAAAGGATCTAGTGGACTCAGACATGGCACCAAATGAATATACACTGCTTTTCAGCCTTCCTAAAGCACACCGGTCAGACAGAAGCCCTGCCCATGATGCAAATTCACGTTTATTGTGAAGTAAATTTGACATGTGAATAAAGCGAATTTGATGCGCGAATAAAGCGAGTAAACTCAATGTTCTCGCCTCTATTTACACGCGAATAGAACGATTTATTCGTGCATTCAGCGTCTGGTGTAAACACATTGTGTGTCTTAAAATATGTGAAATTTCAAAAACAAATTTTTAGGCCTTAAAAACTCTTAAATTCACTAAAATATTGTCTTATATAATTTAAAATAGGTCTTAATCTTCTTATGTCCATGTAAAGTAACCATACAACCAGTAATCTATAGAGATGTACTGCTAATGATGGGTGTTTGCCCAATATAAAACTTATGTAAAACTTTTAACAAAAGTTTATTTATTAACTCTATCTACCAATATGGTTTATTTATTTTCCTTACAATGATTACAATATTTTCCTTATTTTAATATTTGATGGTTTTAATGTTTTAACCTGGCCATTGGAAAAAAAAATTTAATGTTAAGCCCCCTTTGTAAGTCTGAAATTTCATTCATAATGTTCTTAAAAATGTCTTAAAGTCTTAAATTCACTTGATGACACCTGCAGAAACCCTGATGAAGTGCGAAAAGCCTAAAATGTTGGACAAAGTTGCTATTTTTACATTATTTTTAGCACAAATGAAATGGCAAAATCAGCCACTTTTCTGACAATATGTAAAATACTTACATTTCCTCATGAGATCGAGCTGAAATGTGGACAAATTGAGGACATTTACACAAATAAAGATAAATAAAATAATAAAAGTAGTGGTCTCAGATGAAATAACCAGGGTTACCAAACAGATTAGGATTTTTGTCTAATGTGCATCCCCTGTTGTTTTCCCATGCATATTTAGTCATTCTCATGTGTCTCTTTAGCTGCCAGTACAGTATTTTGTCTGTGCTGAGTCTCTGGCCTCTCTGTTTACATACTTTGTACTATAAAATGATTACACAGCAGTTTGAATGCAAATCCAGATCAGAAATCAGCTGAATTAAACTATAAAGAATGCCCTGTAGTTGAGCAAAAGCCACCCGATTCAGATTTCTGGCCAGTCGATCAGTGCATGGCTAGCACACATGTTGAAGAGTTTGACATTGACTCGCCGCAGCTGCTGTGTGTGTGTGTGTGTGTGTGTGTGTGTGTGTAAGAGCAGTCATAGTGATCTCTGCTGCTCTCGTTTATTTTACACACAGTGCTCTACTGTTCTCCTCTGTTCTGGCTCTCTGCCCTCGCGGACGGGAACTCAACCGTCACACTCCTAATGCTCTCGAAACACTTCCACCGTGTGCGTTATTTAAAGAAACCCTCGTATTTTTAAAACCTTTGATGAATGCGCTCGGCGTGTGTTTTTCAGTGGGTTTTTACTGCCAGAGCTGAGCTTTTATTGGACGATGAGTGTAATAAATATATTGCTGCTTAGTTTCAGCTTAGCCAAGATGAAAAAACCATTTTCAGTTGTGTAAAGTGATGCATTTTAGAAGTAGACATGGAGAATTTCAGGAAGACGATTACAAATATGCATTTTAAAGTGGGTTTGTTTTTATTCATTTTACTTGCGCTCATCAATCATGCATTATAATGCACTGTAACAATTCATACAGTCCATGTTATCTCAACACAAATTCAGGTAACTTAATAGTTTTTACAAATGTAAGTAGATTGAACATAAAGCAATTAAGTTGTCCTCAAAAAATGTAAGAATTGTGTTGTTTCAACTTACTTAAAATCAGTGGTTGGAGCATAAAGCAAAAGTCGTTTTCTGAGTGTATGTGAATGTAAAAATTACAACAAACCTAGTCCAAGAGACTCGAAGAAGCAGAATTTCTTCATTTAGACGTGTTGGTTGTTCTGCGGTCAAACATCGTCTTCAAGAAGTCCACAAGTCTGCAAAAACCTACAGGAGTCTCTTACAGTGACAAGAGTAGTCTGCAAGTATCACAAGTCTAATTTAGTGAAGTTTAATTTTAAACTAATTTCGAGAGGAGCACGTGCTCATGATTGACCCAGCTGGCTCACATTAGCTAATCATGATCTTCCAATCAAAGGATCCCAAGTCGCTATATATATCCTCATTTCCTTTCTACAACTATCTTCATCTGGAAGAAACCCCCCTCCTCCCCTTCTTCCACCTTTATCCAGAATGGGCGGCACGGTGGCCCAGTGACTAGCACTGTTGCCTCACAGCAAGAATACCAATAGCGTCAGGTCCTTGCTGGGCAATCTGGTATTTCTGTGCGGAGTTTATATATTCTCCCCGTGTCCGCATGGGTTTCCCCCCAGTTCCCCGGTTTCCTCCCACCGTCCAAATATGCTCTATATTATAGATAAAATTAGCCTAAATCTTTTTTCTAATGTCTTACTGTTAAGAAGTTCACCTTGACCTCAGCAGCGGGGGAGTTTGAGATCGACCTAAGCTCAATTCGCCCTCTCTATGTGAAAGGGGGGAGCCCTTGGCCCAAGGATCCATTGAGCTTAGGGCTCTCTCCCGGGACAGCATACCAAACAAGCTATGTGATAAATCATGAGCTAAGTGTGAACTCTTGAAAAGAGAGTTGTCCTGTCTATATTATGTTTTTAGGAGGGGCAGTGTATAGGAAACAGGCATGTTTTAGGGTTTTGAATACATCCTGAGGATTCGCCTGCCCTGACTAGCTTGTTTTTGGGTGAAAAAAACCCAAAAACAAAGGCACAGTCGTTATGCCTTCAGCATTTGCATTACTTTGGCTCAGCCTATGCTGGGGAAGACAATAGGTTTTAATGTCTCTCACACCTGGGCTGCTAAAGTTTTGAATAATATAATACAATATAATACAACATATATAATATAATATAATATTCATTCATTAATTTTCTTTTCGGCTTAGTCTCTTTATTAATCTGGGGTCGCCACAGCGGAATGAACCGCCAACTTATCCAGCATTTGTTTTACGCAGCGGATGCCCTTCCAGCGGCAACCCATCTCTGGGAAACATCCATGCACACACATTCACAGTCATACACTACGGACAATTTAGCTTACCCAATTCACCAACACCGCATGTCTTTGGACTGTGGAGGAAACAGGAGCACCCAGAGGAAACCCACGCAAACGCAGGGAGAACATGCAAACTCCACACAGAAACGGCAAAAGAAAATCAAACAAACTTATGCCCTAAAAAACACATAAGTAAACAAAAATGCAGAGATCCATGTTTATGTTTGTAACATAATTGCATAAAGCTGATAGCTTAATTTGTTGTTTGTTCATTTTCAGATACAAATGTGTGTGTGACATTTAATTTTTGTACATTTTCATTTCAATTGAACTAAACCGTACATAATCATGATTAATTTTGGTCACTATAATCATTATATGACAATTTTTATACCATTACATCTCCATTTTATACATCAAAAAAAATTCAGTAAAACTTTACAGTAAGCTTGTATTAGTTAATGTTAGTTAACATAAAACATTTATTACAGCATTTGTTTATGTTTGTTAATAAAAATACAGTTATACAATGTTACTTCATGTTAACTTCATGGTGCATTAACTAATGTTAACAATCATGAATGTTATAAATGCATTAGTAAATGTTGAACTATGATTGATAAATGCTCTACAAGTATTGTTCAATATTAGTTCATTTTAGTAAATACATTAACTAATGAAACCGTATTGTACAGTGTGACCAATGAATCAAATACACTAGATTTTGTCCATTTGTGATAACATCTTAATTTTCTTTCATCGTTCTCCATGCAAATATGCATTTGATGGACGTTTGACCACCCGTTCCTAGAGAAGTAATTGGAATCCTTGTATTAATTTGATTAAATTAATTAAACTGTGCACAAGTTCAAATCTCAAGCCGCAATAAGCTCTCCCAATTTAGTAAGCAATCAAATTACGCTGTTAGCGATCAAATTAAATATATAATACGCTGATTAATGAATTAAATTAGCCACATTTAATAGCATATACTGTATTAATAATTTCTGAAACAAGTACCCAAAATGAAAGCTCACACGCAGAGGATATTTTTAATAATTATGCAGCTGGAGAGTACACTTGATTAAATATCTGTAATTTTGCAGTTTTTCGTATTGTGTGGTTCATGTTTGTATTTTTCTCTGTTCATTTATGCTTTTAAATTGCATTATGATACTTTGATCTTTCGTCAGACAACTTTTAACCTTGAAAAGTTCAAAAAACATTTATTTTAACATTTTTAATAGTTTAAAGTACTATATTGTCTGGTTTGGTGTTGTATATTATGCTACAAAAAACCTTGTAATAAACTGCCAGTACATTTTCTGCAGTTTACAGACCTATTTATCTCTATATTATTTCCTATACATTATATTATTACTATAATGTCAATAAAAATCACTTTTTTAAACTGCAGAGGTGAATTTTCAACATCAAAAGTCAACAGAGCAGAGATTAACAGCCCACAATGCAATTCACAACTGTAAATAAACCGAAAACACTTGTGAATCATACAGAAACTGTTCATTAACAGATATTTTTTCCAATGTAGGATCATCTGTATTCTTAATATATGGTGTTAAGTGGTGTTTGTGCGCCTCAGGATGACCCCTTCTCCATCAGTGTGTTTGTGGCAGCATCCGTTTGTTTACCACCCGCAGGCTCGTCTTTTAGGAGCGCTGCCAAATGAATAGAGTCGGGCCGGATCCAGACTGAGATTCACTTTTGGAGAAACTCCAGGAGAGTACAGTTGCGGGATCTTCATTTGTGATGGCTTGTGGAAACCGGAGTGGAAAACCCCCTCAGTTTATTGCTTATCATGTTATCAGTCAGTGCGTTGACGTGGACATCGGTAATCAAATTATTGAGCTTTAATAATTAGTTTAAAATCTTCTTTATTATTAAAACCTGTGAAGGTTTTTGAAGACTGCAACATAAATGCATGTTCATATAAACAGTTAATGAATATATATATATATATATATATATATATATATATATATATATATATACACACTTAAAGTATGTTGTATTGCACACTATTGAGAATGCAGAGCTGAATCTTGAATTCACACTATTAAATTGTAAATCAAATCACAATATCCATCTGAAACAATATTAGGTATCGTATATTAGTATCGAACAATACTTTTTGGCTTTTATAAAGCAGCTTATGTCATTTTGTGAAAAGCAGTGTAAACGTGGATGTCTGTGTGGTTGTGTTTAAAAGTGTAGGTTTAAAGGTGCAGTATAAGTTTAACACCCAGTGGCTGAACTAGGTATTGCATGCCTGATTCAAAACAAATGCAAGCGCATGTTGCTAAATTGAGGACACCAACAGGATCGTGTCTGACTATCGAGCCTAAAGGCTGATTTAAACCGTGTTCTAACTAAAAGCAACGGTATGCGATAGAAGAATTATTTTCCATATTAAAAGGAGTTTTAGTCTTAACCAACAACTGAAATTTATATTTTAGAAACGGCTTCTATTTCTTGCAGCTAAATAACAGAAAACTGACACTCAGGTACACCTCATGTGCTTTTTTCACAGTTAAATGCTAATGACGTGAGTTTCAATGCCATTTTACATGACATTTATTGCCATACTACTAAAAGCAGCAGCAGATACTTCACCTCAGATCTTAAAAATATAATCAACCGATTGAAACTAACGTTTAGAACTGAGTGGAAGTGCAAGCAACACATATCAGTGATTCAATATGTAGATATAATAATGTTAAAGAGATTTAATATGTATTAATTAGATTATAAACCTCTCTGTTTCGCTGGAGTGCAGTGAGTGCACTATTCTGTGCTTCTGAATGACTGTATTTAAATTTCTGTCGTGTTTCGTCTGGTGCAAACAGCCAAACTGCTTATTAAATCTAGTCACTTAGCGTGTTGTCACTTAATGTTTACATTCGTAATATTTATAATATTTGCTAATTAATAACCACCTCATGTGAACTCTGAATCTGCATCTCATTTTGGAGTCTGCTACTGTCCACCAGAGGTCGCATTTCGGTCACGGACGCACACTTTGAGAGCCTTCCTGACTGAATAAATGAAATATGCTGTTTTCCACCAAGGCAACCCGGGATGCTGAAATATAATTGGCTAAACTGGCATTGGGTGGGTTAAATTACCAAAACAAAGACAGACGTTCCCAACGTAATGCAGTTTCAAAGCAGAATCTGGCTTCAGATAAACAAGATAAACAATAATGTTTACTTAGCATGTTTCTTAAATATCTACAAACGTATTATGGTATTTTTATGCTTTAGAAGAGTCAGAAACTTGCATACAGCACCTTTAAACTCAATACCTTGAATAAGAAAATCAAATGTACCAACACATACACACAAACAAAAAAGTATGTACATAAAATAATCAAAGCATAAGTAAATGAATCCAAAGTGCAAAGAATGCAATGTTTATAACGTTTGTTCATAAAGCAATTTCACACAATTTCCAAGAATCTTCATTTGTGAAGGCTTGTGGAAACTGGAGTGTCAGAATGTGGAAAAAAAACCCTCATCTTAATGATGTTATCATCCAGTATGTTTACATTGACATCAGTAATCTGATTATTGAGCTTATTCTGAATAAGGCTATATTATGATCAATACAAAGTTCTGTTGTGAAGCTCTATGCATGCATACTGATTTGTCACCTAATCTGCTCCTACGTCATTAACTAAATGGCTTGGAAGATTGGTTGTTGTCGCCTCAGCAGCCAATGAGCTTGCTCTGCAACATTTTAAATGCCTCTGTGTTGGTTAACATTTTTCGAAAACCCCCCTTCACCCCAGCTCCACCTGTGTTTAGATCTTCTACAGGAGTTACATATATCTTATGTTTGCAGAACAACAGCATAAGCTACTATGACAATGATCACCCCAGGTACTGATTATGTGCTTTATTTAGTGTTGAATGTTCACAATGTGAGTTTAAATGCTATTTTACTTGACATTTTTTGCCATACTACTGAAAGCAGCAGCAGATAATGTAGTTCACATCAGATCTTGAAAATAAAATAACTAGCAGATGGTTTGAAAATTAAAGTCAGAACTGTGACAGAATAACACCAGTGACACAGTAGTATTGTCACAATACAGGAATTCGATACCAATCGATATTGAAATTTTAAAAATATCTGGCAGCTGACAGAAGTTTAATACTCAGGTATGCAATTTATTTGATGTTACTAACAGGAAACAAACTGATTTATTAATGTGGGGTTAACTTGCACTGCTTGATTGTCAGTTTGCGTGTAGACTAGGATGACAGGTTATTTCAATACAAAATGCAAAGTAATGTTTTTGTGCACCACCAACATCCTCATTCAGTGTGAAACATCTTAACAGGCTGGGCCACAGTCGGCTCTCTGTTGGTGCCCTTCCTTAATCTGATCTGATGCGCTTATTGTGTGGATGTCACTGAGCCCGCTTAGTTTGAAAGGAAAGCTCTGGTCATGGCCTGTCTTCAGACTTGTCCTCAGATTTGTCCAAGTGTTCTTGGATCGATTTTAGTGTGGTTTAGGTTGAATTGGACTTTGTGTTACCTTTCACTGTCGGCAGTGTCCTGATTTAAAAGCATCTCTGGTTTCATCCAAGAAGCCTCAGAACTTTTTGTTCATTTAGGTTGGTTTTAATGAATCTTTGGTTTATGTAGCAATGCATACTGGAATGTATCGTAATAATATAAACAGTTTTATTTGCCTTGTATATAGGGCCAGGCATTCTCGGCTATTTCTGCAGAGAATTTTATAAAAAAATCTGTGGATTTATGTGGAATGATTTTGGGAGTATCATAACTGAAACTTAAAGAGCTATTATGGGTTTTTTGAAAATGAGCTTCCATGCAGTGTGTAACACGGCTCTAAGTGAATAAAAACATCCAGGATTTACTTCATATGCAAGTGTATGTATTAAGAGTGGTAATCACGAAATAAAGACTTTATTATTCTCTATGTTCACCTGAACCAAAGCTGGTGAAAGCAATGTATTTTAATCAAAAAGCAAACTGACGCTTCTCTGCATGTGCGCAGAAAACCATAATATCGTCGCTCCTGCTGGACCCTAAACCAGGCTTGACGCGCTGCTCTTCTCCCGGTGCAAGTCGCGGTTGTTACCATGCACGGCGAAAAAAATACCCGCTGCTCACTCGCCGCTCATGCGTTGTGAAACTAGCATTAACAGTGTTTTATGTGGAGGTGACGGCATGCAGTGAGTTTTGTAAGTTGACAAAACTAAAGTTTACACAATATGATGGTAATATCTTGCTAAGCATGCCTCCTGATTGCTTTTTTTGTATAAAGCACAAAGGAGGGATGCAGTCAGGGAGTTAAAACTTAATAAACATAATTCTCTGCCATGTGTCAAGTCTAAGACAACAGATAATTCTATAAAACATATTTTTTTGTATTCTATTGAATTGCCTATAGAATTTCATTTAAATTAATTATTTATGCAAAATATTTCTTAAATGATTTTAGCATATCACTCTAGTTGTGTCTTTACATTATTTTCCAGTTACATTTAGGATTATTTATTTAGAATATTAATTCTAGAATAACAATAATAATTAATATAATGAATATTATTATTAATAATAATTATTTATATTTATTTATATTTTAATTA
The DNA here is from genome assembly GCA_903798205.1 of Danio tinwini. Classification (NCBI taxonomy): domain Eukaryota; kingdom Metazoa; phylum Chordata; class Actinopteri; order Cypriniformes; family Danionidae; genus Danio; species Danio tinwini. The sequence continues at coordinate 24,887,445 of CAIGQZ010000379.1, forward strand.
TTATTTATATATATAATTTTTTAAAAATATATTTATTATTTTTATAATTTTTTTTTTTTTGCGTGCTCCAGTAGAGCTTTATGTCTAGCAACGCACCTGCAGCTGAGGTTTAAATCTGAAAGTGCAGCATGTTTAAAATGATTGATTCTTTGAAGATATAGTCGACTCGATGAATCGTGTTGGGTGCGGATCTTTTGCCTGAACACATTGACATCGATACAGTACATCACCAAATATGTAGTGTTGGATCCGGTAAAACGTGAACACCCCTTTCCCTTCAGACACTAGCAGATCACGGGACTGATCATGACATAAATGGTGATCACTGACAGATAGAGATTTGGCGGCAGGGAATAAAGAGTTAAAGTTCATTTTCACAACAATACCACAGTATAGCCAACCTAGTGCTCCTGTCATTTCTCTAATTTTTGATACAATAACCTACACTGCAGCGTGGGATTCGTTGGCCGGAGCAGCAGAGACTATTATGTATGTCAGACTTTGACAGGGACTTTGTCAGTAACTGTTACACTTCAAACAGACCAGTTTCTTCTTCCTTTGGATCATAGCATGTAAGGGTAATTAAAATTGTTGCCTCGTTTTCTGTAGTTTGCAATTGCTTTTTGTAGTTCAAATTTTGTAGTTTAATCGCTCCGCATGGCTTGTAATCACTTATCTATTATATATCAGCGCTTGTACTGCTTCTTCCTTTACAGATTTAACTGTGTTTCTGAACTCGAGATCCTCTGCCATTTGTTTTTGCTATGGCAACCATTAGTCATTCCTACACACGTGTGGCGCTGTCAATTTTCAAAATAGTTCAACTTTTGCCACTGTGTGGATTCATAGTGAATGCGTGTTGTTGTTATTACTTGGGGTTAGGGTTAAGAGTAGAATAATATGCTGGTCTTTAACTGCATTGCTTTATTGCATTCCTGCTTTGGGCTCACACATATACTCTGTGCTGAATACTTCAAAACCATAGTGGGCGTTTCTCTCTGTCTTGTGCTAAACCCAGTCCACCAATCACAACAGACTGGGTCATCGGACCAATCACAGCAGATTAGCCTCACGCAAAGGAGGGGTTTGGGAACAAATGAATCGCTAAAGAAAATATATGGGAGTCGTTGGGATAATTAGGTAAACAATTAGGGATAATTAAATATAATGAACAATTTAAATGAATAAATATAAATTATTTATCAAAATCATATGTAAATAATGTATTTGTGCAGAAAGCAGACTTTATTAATATTATTGTTGTTGTTGTTGTTGTTGTTGACTTGTTCTTGACAAGTTTGTTATTATTATTTTTATCTAAATTCATAAATAGAAATGATCAAATAAAACAATATGTAAATAATGCCAGTGCATAAAACAGGCATTATTATTATTAATATTATTATTATTATTGCTATTATTATTAAATGTATAATTTATTTACTTTGTTGACTTGTTCTTCTCTCGTTTTCTCAGATTCACTCACATAATCAAAGATATTAAACCATTAGAATAATTTATCCTTCCTCGTAAATGTAATGCACTTGGAATCGATTTAAACGACCCGACTCTATCATGAGGAGAAATGGCCGGTGGTTCAGCGCTAATCATTAAATATTTCAGAGGTTGAACCCAAACAGGTTCAGTGTTATTCATTCATTTATAAACCTTATTGGCTGCTAGAAACAACCCCCTCCGGAGAATGTTCTTCCTCAATGAACCGAATGGCCTTATCATGTTGTCTAATTTCATGTTAATGACTGGTATTAGGCCATGCTTTCCTTCCAACGCCCTGTTCATTGAAGCATAATATATGTACCTTCAGCTCATTACCAGAGAACCTAACGTCTGCTATATGAATATAAAAGGCTTATTTGTCGGACGGTGATGAATCTAAACTAGATTTAATAGAGCTTTTAAAAGATACTGCATGGGGAATTTATAACTCGCAGGTGTGTGTGTGTGTGTGTGTGTGTGTGTGTTGTTTCTGTATGGCGGAGAGTGAATTGAATCTCTCAGATAAAGTGGACGGGTTGACCAGACCTTAAACAGACCTGTATTGAGCTCTTTCTCAGGCTGTGATTGTGCATGTGTGTCCTTTTTTGCAGGTGGGAAATAGCCTTTGTCCTTCAGACGTGATTTGGCGAAAAAAAGCCAGGTTTTGTCTCTGATTGGGTTTTGTCCTTGGATGTCACTGAGAGTGTCTGTGTGTAAGAAACTGGAGTGCTATTGCAGTCGACTAAAGTGTGTTGATACATTTAGGAGGGCTTTTGAAAGTGCCGCTGTACAAACATCAGGAGGACTCACACACTTTCTAAACTAAATCTGAGCTATACCAGGAATTTGTGGAAGAATAGGATATTAGTAGCTTCGTAAATACTAGTTTTAAAGAGATTATACTTACAAAAAGGAAAACACCGTCATCAATTACTCTTTTTGATGAACTTAGAAGATATTTTGAAGAATATTTGGAAAGTAATATGAAGAGTTCAGGTGTAAAAACCTCTAAGTGCCATCTGAAATTTCCATTGAAAATGAGCATTATTTTTGGCCTCCTTTGTTTATGTTGAGTTATTTAACTTTAAAGACTATATAAATGAACTTACTCTTTGCCATAAAAGTGAAATTACTGACCCTATACACTGGAGCCTGATAAAATGCTCACTTTAGAAGAAACTTTCAGACAGCATTTAGAGGGTTTTGCATCTGATCTCTTATGTAATCCTGAGTTTGAATCCCAGGTCAAGATCCTATGTCAAACCTTCCCCTTTTTTGAAAAAAGGTGAAGAACCCATAAAAAAATCTATTATAAATAAAAATAAAAAAGTGCATAAACCATATGTCAGTGCATAATCATTCTATAAAACTAACTTTATTGTTAATATTTTCATATTTAAAATGACACGGAAAATCAATTATTAAATAAAATATGTAAATAATGCGGAAAACAGGCATTATTATTTTTTATGTTCTTTGTTAACCAGTTCTTGACTAGTTTTTGATTTAAATATAGTGAAATATTTAGTCTTTTTGGATAAAAGCGTCTGCTAAATAAATAAATGAAAATGATCAAATAAAATATGTAAATAATGTATTATTTATTATTATAATTAATTGCTTTTTATTGCTTTTTATTATGTTTGCTGACTTGTTTTGAAGAACTTAAAAGAAGATATTTTGAAGAATATTTGGAAACTGGTAGTTGTTGACTTGTATTTAATTTCTTTTCCCCTGTTATGGATGCCATGGATTTCAACTTTCCTTGCAGTTTCTTCTTTTTCTTAGTTCAAGTAAATGGAGAACCAAGGGTGTGGACAAATGTTAAATATTCCATCTGAAATAATTATTTAACGATAAAAACACTATTTGAATATA
>CAIGQZ010000379.1:24895819-24908654 GCA_903798205.1 Danio tinwini
ATGGTCAGTATGCAAATTTTTTTTCAAAACAAAAATTATAATTTTACCTCACTTTTCTATATCGATGGATAAGTGTCCGCACAGGCATTCCTGACAAAGAGCGTGTGTTTGTGTGCATGGAAATGTATTATCCTCCCTCCCTGATAAATTTGATCTAATCTTTGTTCTGAAACACACCCCCTCTCCTGCTTTTACTTCTAATTCTAACGGAGAGAGCGATTCTTTGTGAATGAATCTCTATTATGAACGACTCATTCTCTTAACAGACAAAAATACAAGTTTCTAGCATAACCAGCATAAGCCTATGTAACGGAGGCCAGCTAGTAAGTGCTGTGCAAATAAACCTCACTCCTCTGACCTATAAAGGTGCTCGAGCGACAGACACTAGAGGCCATGGTTTAGTGTGAGTGTAACGGAGGCCAGCTAGTAAGTGCTGTGCAGGTAAACTTCACTCCTCTGACCTCTAATGAGAGGCCTTGGTCTTTAGCCTCCTTGGTAGAGCAACCTACTCCCATGCAGAAGGTCGCCGGTTCGATACCAGCTCATAGCGGGTTGGGTGGTGTAGGACCAGTGGGGTTACAATGGTGCCGTGACCTGGATGGGAGTGAGGTTTAGGGGGTGAGTGTAACGAAGGCCAGCTTGTAAATGCTGTGCAGGTAAACCTCACTCCTCTGACCTCTAAAGGTGGCATTGCGACAGACGCTTAATGCCATGGACTTTAGCCTCCTTGGTAGAGCAACCAACTCCCATGCGGAAGGTCGCTGGTTTGATACCAGCTCTGAGCGGTTTGGGTGGTGTAGGACTGGTGGGTGCTACTTTGCTTTATGGTCAGTGCAGTAGGAGACTGCATTATCAGTCTCCTATTACTATACTTGTTTAGCACAAAATTTCATAAAAAACGTAAAAAAAAACAAATCTTACCTATGAAATGTTCTGCCTTTGTGCTTTGTTTTCTTTGTCTGCTCGTACTACACCCATACACAGCGCTAAAGTCCAGCATCTTCACGTCTGGCGCTGTCTTGACTAGTGTGGTTGAATGACATTTGTCCTGGGAGCACTGTACAAAAGTGGCAGTGGTATTGACGCATGCTCAGGGTCCGTATGCAATATCTATTGTATATGTCTATGATAGGTGACAAGCTGGAAATCATTAGCCAAAAAGGTGCTTATTCTAACGCCATCAGTGACATCACCACATTGAAATGGTCTATAGCGCATGTCTTTGGAGAAAGCGGAGGAAACCCACGCCAACATGGGGAGAACATGCAAACTCCACACAGAAATGCCAACTGGCCCAGTCAGGACTTGAACCAGAAACCTTCTTGCTGTAAGGTGACAGTGCTAATCACTGTGCCACTGTGCTGCCTTAATCAAGAAACACTGGTTATTAATGTTATTAATTTACTAGAACGTCTATGTTAAGCTGCTTTGACACACTGTAAAAGCGCTATAGAAATAATGATGAATTGAATTGAATTAAAATTACTTCAAGGGATCTCTTAGATCATTCAAGTGTGTCCAAGAGATATTCTTTGATTTTCACACTACTTGCATCAAGTATTTTAAAGTTTTATGAATGCTGGCCAGTAATCAGCTATTGTTTTGTTGACTGATAATTAGTGTTTGAAATCTGACTCATTTGGATTTTAGATTTAAGAGAGTGAGATTTTAAGCTCAAAATCAGAGCTGTGTTGTTCATCCAAGAATGATTCAAGTTCAAATGATTCATTTCAAGTTTGACTCAACGATTCTGTTGGAAAAGTTTTAGCAGTCAACACTCAAAAAATATTTTTGCTGCTTGTTCATTGATTTTCCTTCGGCTTAGTCCTTTGTTTATCAGGGGTCGCCACAGCGGAATGAACCGCCATCTAGTCCAGCATATGTTTTATGCAGCTGTTGCCCCTCCAGCCACAACCCAGTATTGGGAAACACCCATACAAAAAAAAGATCTACAACAAACAGCTGCTTATTTTTCATTCTGATGCAATTTCTGAACTAAATAATGTCAGTCACATTCTTTCAGAGACTACTGGCAAATGGTTCAAATGATTCATTTAAAAGATTTGTTTCGGAATGAACTGCCAACTTATCCAGCATATGTTTTACACAGCGGATGCCCTTCCAGCTGCAACCCAGTACTGGGAAACACCCATTCGTACACACACTACAGCCAAATTAGTTTATTCAATTCACCTACACTCACCGGCCACTTTATTAGGTACACCTGTCCAACTGCTTGTTAATGCAAATAATTTCTAATCAGCCAATCACATGGCAGCAACTAAATGCTTTAAGTCATGTAGACATGGTCAAAACGATCTGCTGCAGTTCAAACCGAGCATCAGAATAAGGAAGAAAAGTTATTTAAAAGACTTTGAACATGGCATGTGTGTTGGTGCCAGACAGGCTGGTCTGAATATTTCAGAAACTGCTGATCTACTGAGATTTTCACACACAACCATCTCTAGGGTTTACAGAGAATGGTCTGAAATAGAGAAAATATCCAGTGAGCGGCAGTTCTGTGGGCACAAATTTCTTGTTGATGACAGAGGTCAGAGGAGAATGGCTAGACTGGTTCCAGCTGATAGAAAAGCAATAGTAACTCAAATAACCACTCATGACAATGAGTTCACTGTACTCAAATGGCCTCCACAGTCCCCAGATCTCAATCCAATAGAACACCTTTGGAATGTGGTGAAATGGGAGATTCCTGGAAAATCTGTAGCAACTGCGTGATGCTATCATGTCAATATGGACCCAAATCTCTGAGGAATATTTCCAGTACCTTGTTGAATCTATGCCACGAAGGATTAAGGCAGTTCTGAAGGCAAAATGGTGTCCAACCTGGTACTATTAAGGTGTACCTAATAAAGTGACCGGTTAGTGTATAGCGCATGTGTTCGGACTTGGGGAAACCGGAGCACCTGGAGGAAACTCATGCCAACATGCAAACTCCACACAGAAATGCCAACTGACCCTGCTGGTACTTGAACCAGCGACCTTCTTGCTGTGAGGCGACAGTGCTAACCACTGAGCCAACGTGCCGCCAAGTTAATTTTAACGAATGTTACAAATAAAACAAACTATGACTTGATGTGTTTGACAGTCAAATTCATCTCAACTCTGTTCACTTCAGAACTGCTTCATGCAGTCTGCGTAAACGATTTGACGATTCACATTTATAAACCGGTCTAGCAGTCAATCGTTATCCACCAAACCACTGACACAAAAGCCGAACACAGACTTGCAGTAATTACTACCAGCAAGAGGAGAAAATACAGTTATTGACGTTTCTGATTAGACGGAGGAACTTTAACTCGGCCTCCTCACATCTGAAGAAAGAAATTATTGTAAGTAATCCTGCGGCCGAAGACCAAATGAATCCAGTGTGCCTGTGCATAATGTATTTAATTATTTTTTCCTCTCGAGAGAATGCGAGACGAGTCAATCAGTGTCATACCAACCACATTCATCTGACTGCTGCTGTGTGTGTGTGGATGTATTGCAATGTCTGGTGTGTGTGTGTGTGTGTGTGTGTGTGTGTGTGTGTGTGTGTGTGTGTGTGTGTGTGTGTGTGTGTGTGTGTGTGTGTGTGTGTGGAGGTTAACAGGGTGTGTGCTGTTGAGGGTCGAGTTACATAGGCGACCTGCTTATAGTAAGTGATTTACCAGTCCTGCTCTGGACAGACAATGTGTGTGTGTGTGACATTTAGAAATGTCTTTTCAAACGGTGCTCACTTTTAAGTGTGCTTCCCTTCACTGATAACCCTTGAACCTGCAGACAAAGAGAGAGAGAGACTGAATATGTTTACGTGGAGACAGAGAAATAACAGAAAGTGGAAGAGTAAGAGAAGCCCGTCTCGCTCTCTCATACACTCAAAAACAATGATGTTTGATGTTTGTTTAAACTTTATATTTGAAATGAGCTGAAACAACACAATCCTTGAGTTTTTTGTGGACAACTTGATTGTTTTATGTTCAATTCATTTAAATTTGTAAAAAAAAAACATTGAGTTAAAATAATTATTAAACTATTTGGTTGTAGTTTATGAGTGTGAATGTGAGAGTGTATGGATGTTTCCTAGTACTGGGTTGCAGCTGAAAGGGCATCCGCTGCGTAAAACATATGCCGGGATAGTTGACGGTTCATTCCGCTGTGGCGACCCCTGAAAAATAAGGGACTAAGCTGAATAAATGAATGAGTTCAAATGTATGTAAATGATGAGCCACTTATGCCGAGTTCAGACTGCATGATTTTAGCCCTGATTTTGACTCACCGACAGGTTTTGAGAAATCGCAGACAAATGCCTGAAATTACAGGCAAATCGGTGCTCGTTCTTGTGAGTGACAATAACAAAGTATGAACTATCAAGGACGTGATATGACAGAATCGCGATGAGTCGCCAATGCCCGTGAGATATTCGGCGTGCTAAATATCTGGAGCTGTCGGCGATGCAAATCATGCCGTGTGAATGTGTTCTGATTAAAAATAACATCCGCGATCATCTACAGCCAATGAGAGAGCAGCATTCACTAGCGTGGTTACCTGCAGGCCAGCGGGAGGCTGGAGGAGAGCTAAAAGAGCTAATTTTCAGTTAATTTGGACCCAAGAAATGGAGGAAAAACGACTGTAAAATTGGCACGAGCACTGTGTCTGTTTGACGTGTCATCTGATCAATATTACAATCAGGTTGAAAAGTAAAAAAACGTTGAGGAGAGATTGTTAATTCTCTTCAAAAGCCAGGTGAGCAACACAAGTTTCTAAAGCTAAAGGCTTCTTTTTCCATTATGGAGTTAATAACGAAAGATATATTACGTGATATATACGTGACCTTGCGTTGTTTCCATGTTACTTCTCGCTTTTGTTTGGCTCTGAGATGTACTGTAGTTTGGACAAAGTTGTCTGTGATTCATCCTATTTTAAAGTCATGCAGAACTCTCTTGTCGCTGATCCATCCTGCAGTGTAAACACAGCGCCGACAGAACACTAGCCCTGATAGTAATGCAGTGTGAAATCATCCGTGACACGACTACTTTGAAAATCTTGCAGTCTGAACTCAGCATAAGGGGCTGCATCCGAAACCACATACTTCCATACTATATAGTACGCTAAAATCAGTATGCGAGCTGAGTAGTATGTCCGAATTCATAGAATTCGAAAATCAGTATGCGAGAAGTACCCGGATGACTGACTGCTTCCGGCGAGATTCTGAAGTGCGCATCCCATGCGCGCTGCGCTATCCCATGATGCCCTGCGAGAGAATTCATAAATGGGAGTGAAGCGACGCAACTGACGCATGTAGGTCACATGACCATAACAAAATGACAGATGTAGTATGTCCGAATTCCATTCATACTTCTCACATTCATACTGTATAGAACACACTTTTCTAACGGCCAAGTAGTAGGTTTAAATTCAAATGCAGTTCCTACTGAGTAGTAGGCGGTTTCGGATGCAGCCAGGGTGTTACCACACCTGCCTTATTTAGTTCTGTTGAATCGCACTAGAGTTCGTTTTCCCTCTTGGTGCGGTTCATTGGGCTGCTGTGAATGTAGCAATCGCAATCAAGTGCGCACCAAAAGCGGACCAAAAAAGCATACCCAGACCTCACTGAAGAGGTGGTCTCAGTACGCTTTCAAACGAACCATGAAGCGGTTTGTTTGTGTTGAGAACATGATCCAAACTAGAACAGACCCAACCGCAAAAAGTACTGCGCCTTTTTGGAATAACCCCACTGCCGTAGTCTGATGTGCTGTCCCATCTTATGGGTTGTGGAGGAAAAACATTTGTTGACAGAACTTTACCAACAGTTTTAAACAGAGAGAGTGGGAGAAACATTACCTCATGAATCGTTGGTAATATTTCTGGAAGATGACCATGTCACAGTTTAGCTAAATTAATTCATGCCCCCTCCTGTAGTGACTTTCGCCGTAACAATGCGTTAAAACATTGTTTTCCAGCTGCAGCTCGGCTTCATTCTCGAAATGTAGTTTGTCTAAAGTTATGTATTAAAACTATGTAGTATACTATGACCAGGGATACAATCAGCCAGCGCAGTCGTCCCTCCATAGTAAAAAGTGATGTTTTGTGTCTGCCGGTTTGTTTACTTGCAGGAGTTCCATTGGCATTTTCCTGCATGTAAATTCTGACCAATTGAAAAGCAGCATAGGAAATATGATCAATAACATCTGGCCAGTAAGTGATGTGGATTTTGTCACATGACTGCATTTTGGTTCTTTTCAACTGGTTCGGACCAAAGCAATCAGTGTGGTGTGAAAAGGACCCAAAAACAGCAGAAAAATGCTACAATGTATCATTTGTTGCCCTTGGTCCAGAACAAACGAACCGAACCACAGATGTGAAAGCACCCTTAATGAGGACCCCTGTATGGTGTTTTGTGATTAGCGTCTGACGGTATATTGGGAAATTGCGTTTGATTGATGCATTGCTAATTGTTTCTGTCATTATGATACGCTGCAGTTTATGTTCTGTGTGCTACATGGGAGTTTTTATCATTAGATATGGAACGATGTTAATGCTGTATTATGATGTCTTGAATGACATAAATGCAATTAATAAGTTGTCATGGATACAGTCGACTGCTTAATGCAAAAAAAAAGTCAATTAAAATGCCATGTAATGTATTTTTACCACCAATAGAGCATGGATGCTGAAATGAAAATCTCAGTTATTCTCTTCATGAAGAAATGGATTTAGTTTTTCGTGATGATTTTTTTTTTCTTCATGTAAACATCTCATGACTTCTTTGGTGTATTTTGTCATATATGCTGTTCTAAACTATATATCGTCTTCAATTTTCTGCCAAAAACAATATTACATCATTTTTAGCGCAATTTTAGTGTATTTATATTTGTAAAATGATAGTATTGGTAGTATTTGTTTGGTTTTATTTCATTTCTATACTTTCATTTTCTATAATTGATACTTTTTTGTCATTTATTTCTTTTTATCTTACTTTTTTAGTTCTCTCCTACTTTTTAGTTCTCTCTTTCTTTAGTTCTCTATTTCTTTGTAGTTCTTTCTTTTAGTTTTTTCTTTCTTTCTTTCTTTCTTTTTTAGTTCTTTTTCTTTTTTAGTTCTCTTTTTTCATTTTACTTCTTTCTTTTCATATTTTTAGTTCTTTCTTTTTAGTTCTCTCTTTCTATTAGTTCTCTCTTTTTAGTTCTTTCTTTTTATTTATTTATTTATTTCTTTTAGTTCTCACTTTCTTAAATTTTTTCCCTTTATCTTTTAGTTCTCTTTCTTTTTAGTTCTCTTTCTATCTAGTTCTTTTTTCTTTCATCTTTTTTAGTTCTTTCTTTTTACTTCTTTTTATCTTTATTTTTGGTTCTTTTTATCTTTCTTTTTAGTCCTCTCTTTCTTTTCATTTTTTAGTTCTTTCTTTAGTTCTCTCTTTTTTAGTTTTTTCTTTCTTTCTTTCTTTTTAGTTCTCTTTATTTTTTAGTTCTCTTTTTTCATTTTACTTTTCATATTTTTTTACTTATTTCTTTTTAGTTCTCTCTTTCTATTATTTCTCTCTTTTTAGTTCTCTCTTTTTAGTTATTTCTTTTTATTTATTTATTTCTTTTAGTTCTCACTTTCTTTTATTTTTTCACTTTATCTTTTTAGTTCTCTTTCTTTTTAGTTCTCTTTCTTTCAAGTTCTTTTTTCTTTTCATCTTTTTTAGTTATTTCTTTCTTTTTACTTCTTTTTATCTTTATTTTTGGTTCTTTTTATCTTTCTTTTTAGTCCTCTCTTTTTTCATTTTTTAGTTCTTTCTTTAGTTCTCTCTTTTTTAGTTTTTTCTTTCTTTCTTTTTAGTTCTCTTTCTTTTTTAGTTCTCTTTTTTCATTTTACTTTTTTTCATATTTTTTTAGTTCTTTTTAGTTCTCTCTTTCTATTAGTTCTCTCTTTTTAGTTCTCTCTTTTTAATTCTTTTTAGTTCTTTCTTTCTTTTAGTTCTCTTTTTCTTTTAGTTTTTCCCTTTATCTTTTAAGTTCTTTCCTTTTAGTTTTCTCTTTTTAGTTCTGTTTCTATTTAGTTCTTTTTTCTTTTCATTCTTTTAGTTCGTTCTTACTTTCTTGTTAGTTATTTTTTTCTTTTAATCTTTTTAGCTCTTTCTTTTTAGTTCTCTCTTTTTTTAGTCCTTTCTTCTTTTTAGTTATATCTTTCTTTTTCTTTCTTTTTAGTTCTCTTTCTTTTCATTTTTTAGTTCTTATATGTTCTTTCTTTTTGTTTTTCCCTTTTCATTCTTTTTAGTTTTTTCTTCCTTCCTTTCTTCCTTCCTTCCTTCCTTCCTTCCTTCCTTCCTTCCTTCCTTCCTTCCTTCCTTCCTTCCTTCCTTCCTTCTTTCCTTCCTTCCTTTCTTCCCTTCTTCCCTTTCTTCCTTCCTTCCTTACTTGTTTCCTTTTGCCTATATATAGAGATCTAGTTATACATTTGACTCATAGTTTACTCATTATGATTTGATTCACCTCAGATCCAGTTGTTTCACTGCCTGACTTCCTCAAATCCCAGTAAAGAAAATGACTGTAAAAACACTTAAACATTGCGCATGTAATCAGAGTTTTAAAAGCTCAGCCAGTTGTTCAGTCCAACAATACAGGCACTCTTTGACCTTCACTCTCCATTCGCCTCTGTTTCTTTTCTTCCTTACCTAATGCTAGATTTATACATGAAAAGCTCAATACCAGCTGGACTGTCTTTCTCCTTAAACACACGCGCGTTGGCTTTAATGGATATAGCAGACTGTTGACTATAATAAGCTGAATGATTGAGATATTTTACTTTAGCCTCAGGTTATTTGGGTGTTCATAGCAGACGTGACATAGATAGACCTCTAGTGTGCTTGTGTGTGTCATTTGTTTTTTCAATGTAATAGATACTCTTTCTACAACTCACTACCACAGCAGCCTTTCCATTATGTGTAATGAACTTACCAGATTTCCTCACTGCTCGTCTGTGTGTGTGTGTGTGTCTGTGTTTGAGCTATTTGCGATCACACGTATGGAAGCTCTCCAGATTGTGTGTGTATGTGCATGTCTTGAGTTACGGGATGTCAGAAGGCTTCATAAATGTAGTTTCCTCTTAATGATGTATGATTTGAAAATGTTATTGCTGTTTAATCAGGACGGTCTGGAGCTGTATTAAATCACATGCAGATCACTGCTGTGACGTTTGTGTGTGGGTTTAGGTTTAGTTTGAGGATCAGAAGTAAAGTAAATCTGCCTTAAACTCCCCTCGGAGACATTTTGGTACGTCTTTATTTGGGGAAAATTATTAGACGATCATTTAAAGTTTTCTTTTTCTAGGGGGGTTTGGGAGTTGCAGTTGATTTCCTTTTAGTTAGCTCTATTTTATTATCTTTATGTTCCTTCTCTTTATCATTCTGTTTGTCTATCATTCTATCTGTCTACCATTCTATCCGTCTATTGTTCTAGCCGTCTATCATTCTATCTGTCTATCATTCTATTGTTCTATCTGTCTATCGTTCTATAGTTCTATGCATCTTTCATTCTGTCTATTATTCTATCGTTCTATCTGTCTATGATTCTATCCATCTATCATTCTATCCATCTATTGTTCTATCTGTTTATCGATCTATTCGTCTATCATTCTATCTGTCTATCATTCTATTGTTCTATCTGTCTATCGTTCTATCTGTATATCATTCTATTTGTCTATCATTCTATCCGTCTATCATTCTATCTGTCTATCGTTCTATTCATCTATCATTCTATCCGTCTATCATTCTATCTTACTATCATTCTATCCATCTATCATTCTATCTGTCTATCGTTCTATCCACCTATCATTCTATCTGTCTATCATTCTATTGTTCTATCTGACTATTGTTCTATCCATCTATCATTCTATCTGTCTATCGTTCTATCTGTCTATCATTCTATTGTTCTATCTGTCTATCATTCTATCCATCTATCATTCTATCCGTCTATCATTCTATCTGTATATAATTCTATCATTCTATCCGTCTATCATTCTATCTGTCTATCATTCTATCATTCTATTTGTCTATAGTTCTATCTATCGTTATAATTGATCGTTATAATCTGTCTATCATTCTATACGTCTATCATTCTATCCGTCTGTTATTCTATCTGTCTACCATTCTGTCCATCTATTGTTCTAGCCATCTATCATTCTATCTGTCTATTATTCTATTGTTCTATATGTCTGTCGTTCTATCCGTCTATCATTCTATTGTTCTATTCATCTATCATTCTATCTGTCTATCATTTTATCTGTCTATCACTCTATCATTCTATTTGTCTATCATTCTATCTATCATTCTATCCGTCTAACATTCTATCCGTCTATCATTCTATCCGTCTATCATTCTATCGTTCTATCCATTTGTCATTCCATTCGTCTATCATTCTATCTGTCTATAATTCAATCATTCTATCTGTGTATTGTTCTATCGTTCTCTCTTTCTGTCATTCTATCAGTCTGTCATTCAATCATTCTATCTGTCTATCATTCTATTGTTTTATCTGTCAATCATTCTATCTGTCGATTCGTCTAACACTCTGTCTATCATCCAGTCATTTCTTTCTGTGTATTGTTCTATCATTCTGTCTTTCTGTCATTCTCAGTCTATCATTCTATCTGTTCATCATACTATCTTTCTATCTTTCTAACATTCTATATTTCTATCATTCTATCATTCCATTTGATAATTATATTATTCTATATGTCTCTCTGTCATTCTTTCTGTTTATCATTCTATTGTTCTATCTCTCCATCATTATATCTGTCTATCATTCTATCCTTCTAATTCAAAACATTATATCAGTCTATCATTCCATTATTCTACCTGTCTGTTAATTCATCTGTCTATCATTCTATCTGTGTATTGTTCTATCGTTCTGTCCTTCTATCATTCTATCAGTCTGTCATTCTCTCTGTCTATCAGTCCAACATTCCATCTTTCTGTTGTTCCATAACTCTCTGTCCACCATTCTATCTATTTCATGCCTTTATCTGTCTATATCATCCCATCATTGATCTGTCTATCATTCTATCATTCACTCTGTCTATCATTATATCTATTGTTCTATCATTCTGTCTGTCCATTTTGTTATTCTACCTGTTTATCACTCTGTCAATATATACATCACTCAAATATATTTATGTTTCGAATCACTTATCCTCATCCATGTTTATCTGTCATTCTGTCATTCATCAATCTCTCCGTCAATCATACTGTCCTTTTAATTCTGTTATTCATTGGAATAAACTATTAGATGATCATTTAAACTTTTCTTTGTGATTTAGGAGTTGCATTTGCTTTACTTTCAGTTATCTTTATGTGTTACATCCAGGGTAAATATGAAAGTGGAGTGTATAAACGTGTTTAGTCATGTCTATTCATCATGCGTTATGAAGCGTTTGTGTGTGCGTGAAGTGCATGAGTGTGATTTGACAAGCGTGTGAAATTTCAGTTGCTCGCAGCAGCAGTAACAAAGGGAGGATCAGATAGCAGGCAGAAGTAGAGATTGAACTAAAGAAAGAAAGAAAGCGGGGAAAAGGAGGTGGAATTGGATCCGCTGGGGGCTGAGATTTCCCATGACGCACTGGGACGGCCAGCTTCTGTGTGTTCATAATGAGGAGCCGTTAGAAACGGACGTGGGCATCTGCAGATTCTGAGTCAGAAAACAGCAGGACGGCCTTTGTTTCAGTTTCTGTGATAGCGATATATGAGAAGATTGTCACGTAACACATAAAAACATCACTGGCTTGAGTAAATCTAACTAGAGTTCTGCTGTTGTCATTATATCGTTATATCATATACCAGGGGTTCTCAAAGTCTACATTAAAAGGTTCAAATCTGAATTTTTATTAAGGTCAAAGGTCCGGAACAATTGATATTGCATAACTTGTTTTATATCAAATCATAAACAGACGTGACATGCCACACAGGTTAATACTATTTTTTTATTTTTTTATAAAGTTTCATTTGCATTCCAAACACATTTAATGCAATGCAAATGTGGCAAAACCACTAATATAAGTGCTTTTTTGTACAAAACACATCAAAAGGAAGGCCAAAAAAGGTGAAAAACAATTATTGTTGAAAAAGCAGACTATATATATGCCAACTTTCGCCACTGGCTTGCATGGTTCGGGATCTGTAGAGCTGCGCATCGATGGAATTGCTCTTCAGTGTTTGGACTCTCAGTAGTGATTATTAAACCACACCGAACTGAGCTAAACTGAACTGAACTTAAACACTGAAAACTGAACTGACACTGTTTCAATTCACTATAATCTTCCATGTGAAGCTGCTTTGACAAAATCTACGTTTTATAAGTGCTATAGAAATAAAGATGAATTGAATTGAATTGAACTTTGTGAAGGTTGGGGAAGTTTTCAGCTGTCAAACGATCACTTAGCTGCAGTGCGTTAAAGCAGGTTTTTGTGATTAGCCCACTCGATCACGTGAAGCCTCGTATGATCACTGGATGTCATGACAACAGTCACGCATGAAAACCTTTTATCTTTTATTATTTTTATTTTGCTTTGGTTTTTATTTCAGCCGGCCTTTTTATTTTACAAAAATACAAAAAAACTAAACAGTTGATTTACAAGCTTTGTGCATTTATCAACCAAGGACAACTACATCCTTTACACTTAGTTTTGTAATACAAAATGGAGTTGGGTCCGGATTAAATACCCTCGCGGCCCGGATCCAGACCAGAGTCTGGTCTTTGAGAAGCCCTGTCACATACCATTGTATTTTTCTTCATTATATTACTACTGATCTCTTTCTTTCTTTCTTTTACTCCTTTTTTCTTTCTTTCTTTCTTTCTTT
>CAIGQZ010000379.1:24923157-24936907 GCA_903798205.1 Danio tinwini
TGCTTTGCTTTGCTTTGCTTTGCTTTGCTTTGCTTTGCTTTGCTTTGTTTTGTTTTGTTTTGTTCAATTTTTTGTTGTTTTGTGTTGTGTCGTGTCTTGTCTTGTTTTTTGTGTTATGTTGTGTTGATTTTGTTAATTTGTACATTTTTACATATTTAATATTTTGTTTAATGTTTTGAATGAATGTTTAACTCAGTTTTTCATTTTGTTTTATTTATTTTTATTTTATTTATTATTATTTAATTACATTTTTATTATTGCTTTGTTTTGTTTCATTTTTTTTGGTTGTTTTTTATTTTGTCCGTTTGTATGTTTGCACGTTGTGTTGTGTTGATTTTCGTTAGTTTGTGCATTTTTTATTTAATGTTTATTGTATTACAATATTTTGAATGAATATTAAACTTTGTTTTTCATTTTATTTATTATTATTATTATTATTATTATTATTATTACTATTAATTTTATTATTATTATTATTATTATTATTATTATTATATTAGTATTATTATTCTTTAATTATTGTTTTATTATTATTTGTATACATTTCTGTAACAAATTTAAATAATGTTCCATTAGTTATTTAAAGCATTTGCAAACATGATCTAAGTGTAAACAAGCTTGTACCGCATTTATTAATCATAATTCAACAATTATAATGCAAAATTGTGCTTGTTTACATTGGTTACGACTAACAGTTAACACAGTTATTTTCATTAACTAAGGTTAACAAATATTAATAAATGTATTTCTCTCATTTTTGATTCTGATAATACATGCAACAATTAAAATGAACTAATGGACCATTATTTTAAAGTCTTCATTCATTCATTTTCCATCATCCTTAGTCCCTTATATATTAGGGGTCACCACAATCACCTATTTTAAAGTCTTACCCATTTTAATAGTTTATACAATATTTTATTTAATTTCTGATTTTATTATTGCTAATTTAGCATTGTCATTTTGAGCGGCACGGTGGCTCAGTGGTTAGCACTGTCGCCTCACAGCAAGGAGGTTGCTGGTTTGAGTCCTGGCTGGGCCAGTTGGCATTTCTGTGTGGAGTTTGCATGTTCTCACCGTGTTAGCATGGGTTTCCTCCGGGTGTTCCGATTTCCCCCACAGCCCAAACACATGCATTATAGGTAAATTGGGTTAACTAAATTGGCTGTAGTGTGTGTGTGCGTGCGTGCATGCGTGCGTGCGTGCGTGTATGGGTGGAGCTGGAAGGGCCTCCACTTTGTAAAACATGTGCTGGAATAGTTGACGGTTCATTGCTCTGTGGCCACCCCTGATAAATAAGGGAAATTAAGGCATTTTTTGGAGTCTCATTCACTCTTTTTTTCAGCTTTATTTTTGTGTTATTTGTGCATACATTTCAGACATGCAACTGAGACAGATACACAGAGGAATATTCTTGGGGATATAAGTCCAAATGAGCCAATAAAACATACTTTACCTTCAGTTATGGAAGCACAGAAAGGAAAAGCACAGAGCCTAAATTGGTTCTTCTGAAAGAAACCTGGGAATTGGCCAGAAAGATGTTGTTTTGGAAAGTGTAACACAAAAACAGTCGCAAACAGCATGAATATTTTCTATCACACCAGTTTTATTTTAATATTGTTTTAGTGTCATCTCACTCCCAGTTTCTGAGGTCTGTGTTTGTGGTGCAAGTTATCATAGTTTGTTTTATTTGTACATTCATTTCAATCATGAAATCTGAGACTAATATTATGCAGCCGTCTCAAGAAAGGAAGTCCTAATGAGCTTTTAAAAAGTACTTTCCCTCTAAATTATGAAATAAATGAAAGAAAAGGAACAGGGTCTTTAATTTGAATGAGTTCTCTCTCTCTCTCTCTCTCTCTCTCTCTCTCTCTCTCTTCAACGAATCGCTCGAAATAAATCACAGACTCTTGAATTATTCATTAGCAAATTAGTCAAGATAAAATACAAATAATTATTCTGCAGTTATAATTGAGTGAAAAATCATGAGATTCCTTTGGTTTTATTTGATTGTGTCATTGAGAAATACAATTGTATTGTAATTTATTGTATATTACTGACTTTATCATCAGTGATTACACCAATAACTATAGTACTAGCACTTTATTTTACAGTCTTGTTTATTGTTATCATAGTCATTACTGGGTTTGCTTTCCTTAAACCTAGGCCTGAACCTTATTTTTATGTATTAACCCAATATAACAAAGGAAACAACTTTGTTTATGTAACAATTCACACCATTTACTACTGGCTTATTACCTGACTATTATAAAGATATTAACTATTTATTAGCACTTTACACATGGTCAGATGATCTTATTTTACATCCCACCTAAACCCAACACCCAAACCCAACTAATTAATTACTTACTATTAATAAGCAGCTAATTAGACATTTATTTGGCTAAAAGTCTTACACTGTAAAAAAAAAAAAAGTAAGTAATTGTGCGGTTTGTTTCTGGCACTGCACCGTAAAATAACTGTAAAATTACAGAAATTTACAGTAAAATAATAAGAGGTTGGATTACAGAAATTTACCAGAGATTTAAATTTAAGGAAATTTCTGTAATTTAACGTCCCATTATTTTACAGTAAATTCCTGTAATGTAACAGCCCAGCTGCCGGAAACAAACCGTAAAATCACAGATTTTTTGTTACAGTGTAGTTAATGGTTGTTAATAGTGTTAGTAGTGATATTTAACAGATTAAGGATTTTTTACAGTTTAAGGAAAGTATTCCTTATAATATTTTTTTTCAGGAGAAAGATTAAGGTCAATATTATTAGCCTGAATTTCAACAGAACAAACCACTGTTATAATGTCAAGGACTTGCCTAATTACACCAACTTGCCTAATTAAACCTAGTTAAGCCTTTAAATGTCACTTTAAGCTGAATACTAATATCTTGAAAAATATCTAGTCAAATATAATGTACTGTCATCATGGCAAAGATAAAAAAAAATCAGTTATTAAAACAAATGAGCTTAGAACTATGTTGAAAAAATTATCTCTGTTCAACAGAAATTGGGGATAAAATACAATGTAATAAAATATAACAGCAGGGCTAATAAATCTGACTTCAACTGAATTTAAAAAAGATAGCGATTACATTATGAAAAGCTTTTTTTGGAATAGAGAAGTTGTTTGGATGTTAAAGACTCTCATGGAACCATCAGTGACAATAAAGAACCTTTATTTTTTAGCATGTAGGGCACTAAGGCCCAATCCCAATTCTATTTTTTACCCCTTGAAATAGAGTATGAAGGAGAAGGGCTTCAAATTTTACCCGTAATTAATAGGACACCACTACAACCTGTACACATCGTCATATGTCATTGCAAACTCTTGCTTCGATGATGGCGACTGCTGTAGTTATTCCAGTTCATTATTTTTTGGTATTTATCTTCAGGAAATCACCCAACGCAACGATATAATGTGGCAATAAGCTTATAACTATACTGTGCATTTACACCCTGGCCATATCCATCAATGTGAACACAAGAAAACAACATTAACATTATACCACACACTGTAAAAAGCTTATTCCCAGCCACTAGACTTTCATGACAGGGTATTTGAGTGTCAGGTGTGAAAGTATGTTGTGGGGCAGGAGTTATTATTAGGGATTCTAGATAGCGAAATTTAGCGTTTTTATTTATTTTTTATTTATTTATTTATTTTTAAGCATGACGGTAAAACACAAACAAGGTTTTGAATGTATTAAAACATGCTTGCTTGTAATAAAAAAAATTTAATAATGACAAAAATACTAATTTGTGCATCTTCTGACTTACATATGCAGTCATGTTGCTGTTGTAGATAGTGTTCTTACCCCTTGGTTTCAAGTGTGGTCCTGATAAGTCTCAGTTTCAAGGGCTATCTATCACTTCTCATTAGAGAATTGGGACACCCCTACCCCTTCACATGAACAAGGAAATGCGGGGCAGTGGTAAGGGGAAGGGCTAAGGCAGGGGTGGCCAAAGTCTGTCCTGGAGGGCCGTTGTCCTGCAAAGTTTAGTTCCAACCACAATCAGACCCACCTGGGCTAGTTAATCAAGCTCTTACTTGGCTTTCTAGAAACATCCATGCAGGTGTGTTAAGGCAAGTTGGAGCTAAAATCTACTGGACACCGACCCTCCAGGACCAAGTTTGGGCACCCCCAGGCTAAGGGGTAGAATTGGGATTGGGTTTATACTTGATGCATCCGCTAGTTCACTTGAGTGGACGCAGTGAATTTGATGTCATCACTGTGTTTGCGGTGGTTCGCTTTGGGTGCACGCAACATTTTCGGGCGGACAACTTTTTTTTGGAGACTCGAGCAAGCAATTCACGTGGCGCCTCCGTTTCATTTGAGCTGAATATGAATCACTTTGAAGAGATTTGTCTAAAACAGGTACGACTGTACAGACATCTTTATGATCTGCCCATGCGTGTTCGTACACTGTAAAACCCAACTTTATCAAATGAAATGAGTGTACTTAACTCAAAGTTAATTCTACTCATTTGAAAAGAGTTTTGAACTCTGTGTTGAAGGTGATGCGTTAATTAAATACCTCATTACTTCAACTTAAATGGAGCAAGTTCACAGTGCTCATATAGATTAGTTTTTTTAACTTAAATGGTTTGTAGCAATCGGTTTCCTCAAACGATTTGAGTTGCCTTAGCTTATTAGGTTTTACAGTACTCAGTTGGTTGGAGTTCTCTTCATTTATTGGATTTTACTGTGCTCAAATTGCCTCGTTTACTAAAATGGATTAATTTCATAGTACTCATTAGGATTAGTTTTTGAACTTAAATGGTTTGTTGCAATCAGTTTCCTCAAACGGTTTGAATTACCTTAACTTTTTTGGGTTTACAGTGTAGGGATAACCAGATGATCATTAATTCTTGGCTAGAAATTGCAACAGTAGTGGGAAAGGAGGACAGGTTTTGTAAAAGTTTAGGAAAACCTGAGGGATAAGTTTGTTAAAACCAAAAAGAGAGGCCATGGCAAAAGTGGAGACCCAGTTGGTTTTAATTTTAAAACAATTTAATAATTAAAAAAAACTAAAATTAATAACAAATTATTTCTTTGATAACTGGAAATAAATATTTGAACCTATCGGTTATTATATACTGATGCCCTGTTTCTAGGCTTTATTGGTGATAATGGGCAGAAATGTTGGACTATTATTGCCTTTTTAGCATATCAGTAGAGGACACAAACTAGCCAGACAGTAATGTGTGAATTGTTGAGTAGGTTAAATTAAAAAAGTCGATATTTTTGAGTAAATGTAAATTTTTTTGCTTTTATTCTTGCCATAATAAAAATATATATTAGTAGATCAACCCATGTTCTGTTGTCATTAATATTTAAATACACTTTAAAAGGTGGAACTGTCCGAGATCTGAACAAAAGCAAGTGATGCATTGAAGTTTGAATGAATAAATCTTGAATTGTTATATAAATCTATATAATCATTAAAATATCTAACAAAAACAATAAAAATAATTATAATTTTTTTAATCTTGAATGATATTAATGATATGACTGGAAACGTTCTACTTCTCTGTTTATCCGTCTGACTTTACACTGGGTTTCTTTTGACCGCCCCCTGTTGTTTTAAAGAATATCACAACGGCGAACACGTCAAGTATAAAAACCTCGTCCGTTTTGTGAAGTGTGCATGCAGTTAGCAGAGGTTTGCAACGTGGCACCAGGCGAAAATATAAATCAGGTTTAAGAGAGAGCGTGAGGACCTTTAAAGAACGATATTCACTGAAAACGAAAAAAAATATGAATTAGATTTACTAGATTACTTTACGGTAAGTGTTAGCAAACAATTGGTATGGGCAGAATTTAAAGAAACAGTAATGTTCATTTGTTTGTTTAAATTCAGCCCATATTAATTGTTTGCAACCACTTACCTTAAAACTAGTAAGTCCAATGTCTAGCGCAGTGTATAATGACTTGTCAGACACCCAACCCCCTCAATAATGGACCAAACAAGGCGAAAGAGAGAATGGCACAACTTTTCTTTCCGTCAAACGCACACTTGTTCTGCCGTTCTTTGTCTTATGCATAATACATTGACTCTTCACTGGCAGCTTTGAACTCGCTGTCCTTCCTTCTCTCTCTCTCTCCCTCACTCACTTTTGCTCTGAGGGCTTTTGCTCTGCTACTGTAGGTCGCATGATTGCATGAGGGACCAGCAAATCACAAACGTCCCCTCAAACACACACACACACACACACATACACACTGGGGTTGTTAGCACTGTCCGTTTAGCCGCAGCATGTGTGAAGAAAGCACGACTTACTCTCTCTCTTTCTCTCTCGCTCTCTCTCTTTCTCTGTGTGTGTGTGTGTGTGTATGTGTGTGTGTGTGTGTGTGTGTGTATTCCGAGGTCTTTGGCTCCAACTGACAGGACGCTTACAGAAACTAGTGCCAGAGGCAATAAAGATCCCGCTCCAATTAATGACACCAAAACAACCACACACACACACGGTCCATCACAACTCTCCATTATGGAAATGGCCATTTGTTCTCCCTCACTTCCTCGATGCGACAGAATATTGGATTTTTTTGTCACACACAGATGAGAAAGCACAAACAGTAGCACAGAAACGCTAATATCACACTGGGGATGTCAAAATGACCAGTACTTATGAACAAAGTTAATAAACAAAAGTGTATATATAGCCAGTGCTGATTAGATTGTAGTTCTGATTACAGGATGAACATTAGTAAATACTAATGTGATCTAGGTTAGAGGCACAGTGGCTCAGTGGTTAGCATTGTCGCCTCACAGCAAGAAGGTTCTGCCCATGTTGGCGTGGATTTGCTCCGGTTTCCCCCACAGTCCAAAGACATCTGCTATAGGTGAATTGGAAAAACTTAATTGGGCGTAGTGTGTGTATGTGTTTGTGTGTGTAAATGAGTGTGCATGGGTGTTTCCCAATACTGGGATGCTGCTGGAAGGGCATCCGCTGTGTAAAACATATACTGGAATAGTTGGCGGTTTATTCTGCTGTGGCAACCTTTGATAAATAAGGCACTAAGTTGAAGGAAAATGAGTAAATGAATGATAATCTAGGTTACTAACTTAGGGAATGTATTTGGATTATTTTTAGATTACTTCTAAACCTAACCATTTGAAGCGTTCATTATAATAATGATTTTTTTTTTAAAGCAAAGAGAGAGAAAATATGTTATATAATAAGATTTATTTATATCAACAAATGTTTTAGTTTTAGTTAGTTTTATTAAGTTGATAAAAAGCTTGAAATGATGAATGAATCATACAAAAGCGAAATAAAAATTACATTGTGTTAAGCTAGTTAGCATTGGTTAAATAAAGTAATATATTGTAATTTATAATTAATATAATATATATTATATATGTAATATTTAATCATTTTATTAATATAAAAATAAAATTGCATAATAAAATAATACAATAAAACATTTTTATACAACTAAAATATATTTTTAAAAATACTAAAAATTATACAACTAAAAATATTTTTAATATGTTTTTAGTTTTAAATATTTATTTTTTTATTTTTTGCGGCAGATAGACAAGTGAAAAGTGGCTCTCTGTATTTTGGTTTTGATAACAAAACCAAAAGATCCAGTAAAAGCAGAATGACCATGATATGTGTACGTCTTCATTTTAGCATTGTTTTCATGGCCGTCACTTGGCAACTGCTGTACACAAAACAGCAGTTTTGATGACGCAAACGTACCGGGATTCAAAAGGAAAAAGACAATGGCTGTGTCCAAAATCACATACTTCTATACTATATAGTATGCTAAAATCAGTATGCGAGCCGAGTAGTAGGTCTCAATTCATAGAATTTGAAAATCAGTATGTGAGAAGTACCCGTATGACTTACTACTTCCGGCGAGATTCTGAAGTACGCATCCCATGCACGCTGCGCTATCCCATGATGCCCCGCAAGAGAATTCATGAATGGGAGTGAAGCGACGTAACTGACGCAGGTAGGTCACATGACCATGACAAAATGATAGATGTAGTACGTCCAAACTCCATTCATACTTCTTACATTTATACTGTATAGAATGTACTATACTATACTATACTATACTATACTATACTATACTTTACTATACTATACTATACTATACTATACTATACTATACTATACAGCAGAGTAGTACGTTTAAATTCAAATGCAGTACCTACTGAGTAGTACTGTAGATGGCTTTGGACACAGTCAATGTGAACACAAACCAGCTGAGGGGGGACTATTGAACTTGACTGTGGAACAAGTGTGAAAGCACCCTTAGTCACTGAACAACTGAAAATAGAAAGATAATACATATAAATTCATGCAAAGTATTGGAAATAAAATGACGAACTACAGCATTTCAACATAAGTTCGTAATTGTTTAGTTTATTTAGAATTTTGCTCTTTTTTTAATTGAATTTAATATTTTTTCCTAACATAAATTTAGGTTCACTGATTTTGGACCGTTATCATACGTAATTTAGGTAGATTAGCTCCAGATATGGCTTCAGTACTGACTAATCTAATGTGTGGACCATTTAGAGGGATGTAAATAATAACAATGGACCCAGCGTCCTGTTTTACATTTTTTATTTTTACAGCTTCAAAGAATCCAAAAAAGTCCACATATTGATAAATAATGTTATGAGAGCTGTTTTAACATTAAGCTATAATTGAATTGCCTCTTATTACAGTTATGAAATAGTTTGACAATGTTTATGGGCCAATGACATCGCTACATTAAAATGATCTATATGCACAAATAATATGGTAAAGCTTCCTATAGAAAATATTAATTTAAATGAGAAAATTTATGAGGGGTGTACTTATATATGGTAAGCAATTGCAGTATATATATATATATATATATTTATGTGTGTGTGTGTGTGTGTGTAATACATATACTGTATGTGCAGTATGTATTTGTATATGTTTTACCCTACATGTTATAGACTAATATTAGCCATATGGTGGTAATTCCACTGTAACTCTGTCCGATTTTTAACTGTCTCTGCCATTGGTATCAGCTACTGAAATTTCGGTGTTGTGACAGCGTTAACACACTGCAGACATTTATATGAAGTGCGTCTGTCCGGCTTTTCTTAAACATGAAACTGAAGCGAAAGGCCTGTGCCCTGGTCAGTAGACATCAGAGCATCTCACGCACACTCTTGTCATTTAGCATTCCCTCTGTTATGGAAATGTGCTTTCTTTGTTCTACATCACTTCCTGTCTGTTTTTTTGGACTATTGGATTGTCCGTCACGTAACAAACACACACACATTGGGATGCAGTGGAGCGAGACGGCTCTTCCTAAACGCAGAGCTGCCAGTGAATGGATTATAATGCGGTTTGCAGATAACAAAATATCATCCGATAAGCACTTTCCATTAGAAAAGAAAACCCAAAGCGTGACCTTTTACGTGCAGTGTTACTCTGGAGTACGTATTTGTTAGGTGAATGAGTCGTACATGTTTTTTTAACTGTGTTTTGCAAAGCGTTGTTGGCAGTACATGTGGTTTAGATGTGCTTGCGTGACTTGTGGTGGGAAAATTGGTGTCATAGTCACTGTAGTGTACAATTGTATTGACAACGGCTTGTCATAATGGCTTCATGTATTGATAATGTTTTGCGCTTATGTGAATAATGGCTTTATATTGATAATGTTTTGGGGGATTTCTTTGTCGTTAATGAGTGTGTGGGTTTGTGTGCGCGCCTTGCATTCCCCAAGTCGTGGGAAGCAAATTTCCCCATAAGTATCGAAATACCAGTACATTTTGACCTTGTGGGGGTCATTTTTTTGTGGTCTCTATGACAAAAACGACTCCTAAATCACATATAAAATCAAGTACTTTGAATATGTAAAAATATTTAGAGGTTGTATGCTGTTTTTGTGTGGTTTATACACTCAATGTTATTGCAGTATATGAAGGTCCCCACTTGGACAGGTTTCCACTTGGAAGAAAAAAAGTAATATAATGTCTATTTATATAGCGCATTTATTGTGTATGGCCATACACCCAAAGTGCTTAACAATCATGAGTGGGGTCTCTCCACACCACAAACAGTGTGCAGCCTCCACTGATGATGTGACTGCAGCCACAGGACAACGGCGCCAGTGCGCTCACCAGACACCAGTTATAGTAAAGAGACAGTGATAGAGCCAATTCGGTGGAACATCTCTAAAATGTTGTCTAACTTTACATAAAAATAAGACTGAGCAGCTGTTGTGGTGGTCATGGTGGAGTGAGAGCATGAGACTGATTCCTGTGATGCTCCAAGAACAGATGAGTCTTCACTGAGGTCCAGCTTCCGGCGCCTAGACTGCAGCTCTGCACAAGACGTTTGGCCATAGGAGAAATAGTCGTGCCCAACTAAGCCTGGTTTCTCTCAAGTTTTTTTTTTTTAATTCTTCACTTTCGCTAATTGGTGAAGTTTTTTCCTCACCGCTGTCGCCACTGGCTTGCGTGGTTCGGGATCTGTAGAGCTGCGCATCGAAAGAATTGCTCCACAGTGTTTGGACTCTCAGTGATTATTAAACACACTACACTGAGCTAAACTGAACTGAACTTAAACTCTAAGACTGAACAGAAACTGTTTAAATTTACTATAATCTTGAAGCTATAAATTTACTATAATCTTGATCTATAATGTGAAGCTGCTTTGACACAATCTACATTGTATTAGCACTATACAAATAAAGGTGAATTGAATTGAATTAATAATGAAGGTTCTAATGATGTAATTAGTTTTTGACTGAAGTTCTCACAATTTTAGATGAAAAAGTCATTAAAGTTAATGAAGTAAAAAAAGAAAGTAAAGAATGAAGTAAAAAAATAAAGTAAAAAACATAATTTTTATAATAATAATAGTCATTGTAGTGAGGGGGCATGGCAGAGAGCCGTTGGAACGAAACGACGCCTGCCACAGATGAGAAACACCTGTGGCGCACACCTGCCTAGAATCCCATGGAAGGAGCTCTGGACTATAAGAGGAGGAACGATGTCAAAGGAGAGCAAGAGAGGACAGGGCCCGGACAGATTGTTTTACTTTTGTTTTCAGTTTGACGGCAGTCTCTTTGAGGAGCTTCCATCCGTTTGTTTTGGATTAGACGGCAGTCTCCGTGAGAAGCTGCCGTTCTTTCTATTAATAAAATTAATAAATATTAAAAAGTTTGTCGGTTCTCCACCTCCTTCTTCCCGGCAGCCAAGTGGCTGTGAAACTTCATTACAGTTGTTTATTTAAATAGTCATTCTTTAAAATGTAAAATTCTTTAAAATGTATAATGCATAAAAAACATTTTAAATGAATTGTAAATAGAGGTTCTAATGAATGAAATTAGTGTTTGAAACATAGACTGTAAAAGATATGGACGTAGTATTCGTGACATCACCCATAGGTTTATGAAGAACCCAAAAGAAGCTACCAGTAGGCGTGGCCAACTGTCACCATTTTGTTACCGTGTCACCGCACCAACTGGGGCATACCATACAAGGGCAAAGAGGCGGAGCGTGAGCGGAGCTACAGACGCATGAGAAACACTTAATACTTCATTACCTGCGACTCGTTGGTGTTCTGACCACATGTGCTTGGTTGTATACTATATCAATAAAGTGTTTAGACTTTTAAAAACACTTTCATAAGCAACGTCATAAGCTCAATGCTTAGTGGCTTAATTTGTTACACATTGAGCCACTAAGCATTGTGCTTATGATATTTTTCAACAGGAGGCAAGTGCGAATTACTTCAAAACACTTCAGATATAGTCTGTGTTAGTAAATGCAAGGATATTGATGAAATTCAGGCAGAACACTGTATGACAACGCTTTAGACGACTGTTCTAGAGCCTACAGCTGATCAATCTGTCAGATTCTGTAGTGCATTACAGGTCTAAAGATCATTATAAATGATCTTAAATAAAACTAATTCATTTATAGAGATCCATGTGAATGGTTTGTGAACACAATTAAGTGCACACAGCCTGCCAAATCATCTGATAATTGTAAGAAATAATTCCAAAAGGCAACTGACTGTGTAAAGCCACCTAAAACAACACAAAAATATGATGAATATGCTGAGATCAGCGGCTAATCAGCTGAGGTGATGTGACGGCGACCAGCGAGAGCTAGCTGTCACTCAAGTGGCCACGCCCTTAATTATGCAAACTTAATATAACCTAATATAAAGGAAATGAATGAGTTATAAAAAAAATCACCCCCCTCAAAGTTGTCACGAATGGTAATATTAGCTATATAAACCAAAATCATTCTTTGTACCAGGCTATAAACACCTTTTTTTCTGCTGTAAAGTTGGCCATTTTAACAGAGGGCTCAATAGAAATTTGCTCTATTATAGAGCCAGGACTAGCAGAATTTCGATGAATTGCAGTTTTAGTTACTTCCGTATGGGCTTCCCGAGGGAGAGCGGGAGGATGCCGCTTGGTTTGAAAGCAGATTTTGGTGCAGAAGTTTGGTCTACTACTTTTAAAACAAAAACATTCCTGTCAATTATTTGTTTTGAAAATAATGTGTATGTGTTACCTAAGGGTGCTTTCACACTAGCACTTTTGGTCCCCACCCTGGTTTGTTTGACGTCAGAGTACGGTATGTTTAGCTAGAGTGAACGTGTCTTCTGAACTCTGGTGGGCACCCACAAATCGTACCCGAGTCCGCCTGAAAGAGGTGGTCTGGGGTACAATTCACTTCTGGTATGAATGCAATCGTACCAATAACGTTTTCATAACATTCATTCATTGTGTGTGTTTGTGTAGGCTTTGTGTAGCCAGGGCAAACACAGTGATAATGTCTGCTTGTCCCATCCAAAAACAGCTTCTGCAGACATCGCGTGATGTTCTGAACATTTATAATATTTTTTTTTGCGGCAGATAGATGGGAGTCTCTTTCTGTATGTCCAAAACCAAAGGATTCCATAAAAGCAGAAGTACGGCCGCAATGTGTGTACGTTTTTTCATTTTGCCGTTTTTGCTTTCATATCCATCACTTAGCAACAGCCATACACAATACAGCAGCCCGATGACGCAAGCATACCAGGGTTTAGAAGGAAAAAAGGCCAGCCGAGAAGGTGGCAAGGGGGGGACAATCGAACTTGGGTACGGACCAGACAATTGAACCAAGTGTGTATTTATCTTAAAAAGTTTCTAATACAATGTTTTCCTAAAAATGTAATGATTCCTTAAAATGTTTTAATTTAAATGTTGCTGATATATGTGATTAATATTTTTGATGAATAATTTTGTGAAAATGTTTCTAAGCTGGAAGTGCATCCACTGCGTAAAACATATGCTGGAATAGTTGGCGGTTCATTCCTCTGTGTCGACCGCTGATGAATAAGCCAAAGGAAAATTAATGTTTCTAGTGCAGCATTATTTGAAAGTGACCATTTAAATGTAAAACCTTTTAATATGGCAGTAACCACAATGGAAAGTCATAAAAAGTTTTTTAGCCAGGTGTATTCAATGGTGGGTGTACATTTATACACTGTGGTGTTTGTGTTGGCCTTGTGGCGTGTATTGTTGTTTTTTTGTGATGTTTAAAGTCTCTGGCCAGCTGAGCCGGAGATTTGGTCAGTCTAAACAAGGCTTTAGGGGAGACAAGACGCTGTTTGCGTACTGAACCTTGACTGCTCCAAAATGCCTGATGGTTTTAATCTGACAGTCTGTCTGTGTGTGTGTGTGTGTGTGTGTGTGTGTGTGTGTGTGTGTGTGTGTGTGTGTGTGT
>CAIGQZ010000379.1:25005508-25020973 GCA_903798205.1 Danio tinwini
TCCGTGACACTTTCATTATCCAGTGTTCTAAAATTTTTACCTTATGGCAAACGTAAACAAACTGTATCAGAAATGTAATAAGTTAGTAATTATGAATTTAGCAATTCTTTAATAGCATAATACACTCTCAGAAATAAAGGTATAAAACCTGTCACTGGGACCTTAAACCTACACATTGGTACCTTAAAGGTGCTGTATGTATGTTTTTGACTCTTCTAAAGCATAAAAATACCATAATATGTGTGCAGATAGTTAAGAAACATCCCAAGTGAACATTCTTGTTTAACTGAAAAACAATGCTGAAGTCAGATGTTCTGCTTTGAAAATGTTTTTTCGGTGCCAGAACGCTGTCTTTATTTAGGTAAATTTAACCTGCACAATGCCAGTTTAGCCAATTATATTTCAGCACCCCGGGTTACTTTGTTGGAAAACAGCGTATTTCATTCATTCATTCAGAAAGACTCTGAAAGCATGCGTCCGTGACTGAAATGGACACACACTGACAGTATCAGATGTTAAAATGAGACAGATTCAGTTCCACATGAGGTTATTAATTAGCAAATTACACAAATATTTTAAACGTGAGAAGGTTACATTGTAGCCGCGTGTCCTAACAACACGCTGTGACGAGATACGCATTGATGAGCAATTTGGCTGTTTGCACCAGACCAAACACGACAGAAATGTAAATGCAGCCATTCAGAAGCACAGAATATGCACTCACACACGAAACGGTAAGGTTTAGAATCTATTTAATACATGTTAACTCTCTTTAACATCATTAAATGTAGATGCTGAATCACTCATATGTGTTTAGTTTTAAAGTTCAATTTCAATTGGTTTATTGTATTTTCAAGATCTGAGGTGAACTATCTGCTTTCAGTATATGGCAATAAATGTCATGTAAAATGCATTCAAACTCACATTGTTAGCATTTAGCACTGAATAAAGCACTCAAGGTTTATCTGAGGTGATCACTGTCATAGGTTTCTGTTGTTCAGCTGTGAGAAATAGAAGCTGTTTCTAATATATCAATTCGACGTGTTGGCTAGAACCAAAACTCCTTTTAATATGGAAAATATTTCCTCTATTGCGTGTCGTTGCTTATATTTAGAACACAGTTTAAATCACTCGCTCCTGTACTCAATCTGGCATCCCTGCGTGCGTTCATTATGATTCAGGGGTGCAATACCTAGTTCAACCACTGGGTGTCAAACTTTAAAGAAAATCCATAATTTTGACCCATACAATGTATTTTTTGGCATTGCCAAATTATACCCTTGCAGCCCAACACTAGTTTTGTGGTTCAGGGTCAAATATATTGTTCACTTTTATCATCTGATAAAGCATTTATATCTGTATTTTGTGGCATGTGATGTTAGATTTAAACAAGTAGGTTGTTTTAAACTTTTAATCTTTTGCTCCAACATTTATTGACACCCCTATGAATTTATATGAGCGAAATACGAGGACCAGGTAAATTGTAAGCATGACCTCCTATTTCATAGATGCTGTAAATATGAAGGAACACACAGGCCACACTCATTTATCATTAAGCACAAAGAACAAAGCTGTGATGGGATAAAAAGAGAATGTAGATTAAAATAAACACAGAAATGCCCATTTCCACCCAGCAGGCCAAAGATTAATAAATTCCAGTCAACTGAAAGTGTTATTAATCAGCCAGGAAGAAGACGTGTGTTTATCTTGTCTCAAAATACTGTCAAGAGGACAAAAAAACTTCAAGAATCACAGCTGGGGAATTGTTGAAGTTGGCCATGTCTCAGGGTTCAGAAAGTCTCGATGTGAAAGACATCAACACAAATGCTTTTGAAAGCCTTTAATTTCATTCAGAAACAAAACTAAAGAGACTAAAGCATCTTCAGCTTTTGGTCAAATTTTGAGCAAAAGGTTAAACAATGACAAACTAAACTAAGCTCATATTTTTTCCCAAGAGTCCCAGTATTAGTTGAGACCACTGCACAACATCGCAAACCCAAAAGACAACTCAATTAAATTCAGTATGAAGCAGCACTTTGCAAACACACACACACACAGCCACAGCGACAAATGAGGGAAAACACAAATGGATCGGCCTAGGGGATTTATTAAGATAAACAAAGAAAATAATAACAAAGTATGGGGAGGAATCACAACAAACTAAGGCCCTGTTTACACTAATACGTTTTAGTTTTAAAACGCATACGTTTTGGTAAGGTTACGCTATCCGTCCACACTACGCCAGATTTTCGAGCCCCGAAAACGGAGTGTTTTGGAAACGCTGGAGAGGCTGTTTTTATTCTAAAACGCTGCTGCTGCTACGTTTCAGTGTGGATGGGGGAAAACTGAGACATCTGAAAATGGAGGCGGGGCTGCAGGCATTCGCCTATCTGATTGGGGCTTTTCCTCAATATTAAGTAGCCTACACACAGTTCAGTGACAGTCCTGCATCCTCTCCTTGTAAGTTCAGACTTCGCAAGTTTGATATGGAAAACGAACTCCAGAGTGTGTACATTAAAAAGTCATTCACATCACCCTGGCTATGCTGTTTCACTTTCTTAACAATAAAATGAAAACATGATATAAGGAACTGCCTATTTTTATTTTGATATTAGCAACTTAACAGACATCAAAAAATGGTGAGGCGTCGTGTAGCTGCATAATATAAGCGTCATCTTCATGCATATTTATAACAAAACGGAGCCTATAACATTACTGCCTCCTTTAATTTTCATTGAAAATACGAAACATGCCCTATCTTTCATTGAATATCAGTTTTAATAAATAATAAAGGCCTTTATAAAAGTATAACGCACAATAAGTTTATACAATAGAGAAAATAAAGGCAAGCAATCAGTCAGATGTGGTGTCCGCTGTTACATTAATTAAGATATTAACCTAACTTATCTGCGCTCAGCCAAAGCACATTACCTGAGAACAAGCAATAGATTTAAAAGACCAAAGTCGGGGAATATGTTGTTAGATATAGACAACAGATGAATTAAATATCACGTTTAACAAATATAGTGAGATTAAATCCAGCGGGAGATCCTTGATGAACAGTCCGACTTGCACAGCTCTCATATGGGTATGTGCTCAATGCATGCTGCAGCGCATGCCAGAGAGTGTGTGTGTGGTGATGTGCTTCTTCACCGTTTTAGTGTAGACTGTTCAGAAACGCTGGGTGAAACGCTAGTGTAAACGCGGATCGTTTTCATTCTAAAACGCTGTTTTAAAACTAAAACATACTAGTGTAAACGGGGGCCTAAGTCTGATCACAAAAGGAGCACAACTCCGAGTCTGGATGGCCGTTCAAGTCCCTGCCCCCGAAGCGCTGCAGCATGAGCTCTTTTAAAGCTGGCGGTCAATGATCCGCAGGTGTAAAGGAATCTACATAATCAAAACAAAAACAGGAACAAAACTCTAGAGGGCGATTAAATAGCAAAAGTAAATAAATAAATAGATGGTCATGTAACACACACACATTTTGGTTTTGGTGTTTTATGATGACTCTTTGTAGGCGTAATGTATTTTATTATTGTAATAAATGCTTATTATAGGGCCTAATGGTACATTCACACTAAATGTGGATGAAGCAACAAGTGAGAGTGATTTACATGTTAAGTCATTTCAATATTGCGAAGAGACATTGAGAATTGAGTGTTTGATGCGCTCAAAGTGTGAATCGCGCAATTCCCTCGAGTTGGAAAATCTGAACTTTTGCGGACATCAGCTCATCAAACCTAGGCTTGGCTCAGTCTGAAGCACTGCTAAAAGCCTTGATCATTCAGGTATAGTTTCTGGAGGAGTTTATGAACTCACAGAGTTTAGTGCACCTCTAAAAGGATCTAGTGCACTCAAGACAGAGGCGCTGAGCGAATCTACACTGTTTTTCAGCCTTCCTAAAGCACAGCTATTCTCTCAGTAAAATCCATGTTAGCCATTTAGCAGCGAAACTAGAGTCACCGGGCAGAGAGAAGCCCTGCCCATGACACAAATCTTCGGCTATTGTGAAGTGAATTTGATGCACGAATGAAGCAAAGTTGACACGCAAATGAAGCGAGTAAACTCAATGTTTACACATCTATTTACTCATGAATAGTGCGGTTTATTCATGTATGCCGCATCTGGTGTGAATGCGCCATAATCCTACCCCTAAACTCAACCTTTACAGTAAACCCTGTTGCAAATTTGTTGGTGAAAGACCCTGTTAAGTATGATTTGAACAGTTTTGAATTATGAAGACATGTCCTCAAAACCCCCTTTAATGTTGTACCTAGGACATACCCATGTCATTATACAAGTGTATGTCCTGATACACAACCAAAATTTAGTACACACACACACACACACAATCTGTTCCACACGTGTGAAGAAAGGAGGAGTGCCTGAGGAAGGGTCAGAGAAAGGACAAATGGAAAAGAGATGATGAAAGCGACAGTGTTTCTCTCTCTAAGACTTGTTCTTTATTTAGAAAGCACCGTTTCTCTCTCTCACTTTCAAACTCAAATATACATTCATTCACCGTGTATAACACACACACACACACACACACAGATGGAGCTCAGCGTGTTTCCATGAGGGCGAGTGTGAGACGGAAGTGCACGTCTGTTATTACTTTATAATTAGATCAGACGACATGCATGTGTGAATGCTGACACTGCCTTCCACTGCTGGGGCTGCTAGGACAACTTGGAGACAAAAGATTTGTGTCTATCAAATTATCAGTCAATTTGCTTAGATTTCAGTTCATGCAATTTTGATTCCTTCACGCTTTTATGGTCCTTGTTTGTGATTTTCTTTATGCTCGTTTCATTTTTATCAGCATTGATCAGAGAACTTTAGTCACTTAGAGTTGTGTAGTAAATAAAACTGCTGAAATGAAGAACATCGACAATATCAGTCAATACAAAGGTGTGGGTTACTTGAGCTATCAAAAATAAAGGGACATAAGCTGTGAGTGGGGCAGTACCTTTCAATAGGTAAGGTACTAAAATGTACCTTTAACATGCATGTAATTTAGGCCCAATTCTAATTTTGTACCCCAACCCCTTCCCCTTCCGCTTAGCCATTAAAAACGAGTGTGAAGGGGAAGGGCTTTAAAATTTACCTCTAAGAATTGGGACAGCACCTGCACGCGTCATCATATGTCATCCCGATCTCTTGCTTCATATGAGATCAGACGATCTCGACTGCTGTAGTTATTCCAGTTGTGTTATTTTTTGGCATTTATTTTCAGGAAATCACTGTAGGCAACGATATCATGTTATCATAATGATCTAATGTGGAAATAAGATTGTAACTGTACTGCACATTTACACCGTGGTCATATTCTTCTATGTGAACACACACCAAAAACAACATTAACATTATAGCAGACACTGTAAAAAAGCCCATTCGCAGCCACTAGACTTTTCTGACAGGGTATTCGAGTGTCATCGAGTGACAGAATGTTGTGGGACTGCTGTACAGGAGTTATTATTATGGATTATAGATCGCGAAATTTAACGTTTTTTATTTTAGCGCTTTTTTATAAAAGCATGACGGTAAAACACGAACGCGGTTATGAATATATTAGAACATGTGCTTGTTTGTTGTAAAATTTCTTAATAATGACAAAAAACACTAATTTGTGGCTCTCCTTACTTCCGGGTGCAGCAAAACTGCCGTTTTAGGCTGGTGTATTCTGGGAAATTTTCTTACCCCTTGGTTTCGAGTGTGGTCCTGAAAAATCTTTGTTCGAAGGGCTATCTAGCCCTTCCCCTTAGCCCTATGCCTTCAAACTAAAGATAATTGCGACACAAAACATTGTTTCGCAATTCTCTAAGGGGAAGGAGAATTGGGCTTGGGCCTTAGTCTTAATGATTAGACATGATTCTGTTTAGAAAGCATAGAGTTCTTAATAAGATTTTATTATTATTTTCAACATAGGCTCATTCTGAAAACAAAGCGCTATATACTCTCTGGACTGTTTTAAGAAGCTTCTTAAGGCTCACCTCTTTAGTAGTGTTTTAATGTGTGATCTATTGTTATCTTATTTATTGTTATGTTTTCCTATTTAATGTTTTTACTGTTTTATTGTTTTTTGTACGCAATTTGAGTTTGAGAAAAGGGCATTACAAATAAAATGTATTATTATTCTTTCATTCATTTTCTTGTCGGCTTAGTCCCTTTATTAATCTGGGGTCACCACAGTAGAATGAACCGCCAACTTATCCAGCACAATTTTACGCAGCAAATGCCCTTCCAGG
The DNA here is from genome assembly GCA_903798205.1 of Danio tinwini. Classification (NCBI taxonomy): domain Eukaryota; kingdom Metazoa; phylum Chordata; class Actinopteri; order Cypriniformes; family Danionidae; genus Danio; species Danio tinwini. The sequence goes on from CAIGQZ010000379.1 coordinate 25,011,760, forward strand.
GCTAGATACCCATCTCTGGGAAACATCCACACACTCATTCACACTTATACACTACAGACAATTTAACCAACTCAATTCACCTGTACCGCATGTCTTAGGACTGTGGGAGAAACCGGAGCACCCGGAGGAAACTCACGCGAAACGCAGGGAGAACATGCAAACTCCACACAGAATGCCAACTGACCCAGCCCAGCCAAGGTTCGAACCTGTGACCCAGCGACGTTCTTGATGTGAGGCGACAGCACTACCTACTCCGCCACTGCGTCGCCTACTATTATTATTATTATTATTATTATTATTATTATTATTATTATTATTATTATATGTTTCTGGAGATCACGTGTTATGTAGCCATTAATGGCAAAAATAATGTTTGGAAATTAATATTAACTTTTCAAACTGACATGCTACAGAAAAAATAAAGAAATAACCGACTTTAAACTTTTTTCTTTTTTTTTATGAAAATACTAGTGGCCTAAGACTTGCACAGTACTGTATATGGCTTAGATTTCTATAACAGCACTTTCAGTGATTTCATTTTGACTTTTTCTTCACAGGTTCACATCACTGTCCTAGACAACAACGACAACCCTCCGGTTTTCTCCCAGCCCACCTATGACATCACGATCATGGAGGACACACCGCCAGACACAGAGGTGGTTCAGGTGTTGGCATCAGACCGAGACGAGCGCCACCGCCTGACCTTCAGCCTCCAAAGCAGCGTCGACCCCAGCAGCATGAGGCTTTTCCGCATCGACCCTAACAGCGGGGTCATTTATACAGCCCGCAGACTCGACCACGAGAGCCGCACGCAGCACATCCTCACCATCATGGTAATTCACATCAAGACAGAACTGACAGAGTGTAGAGATAATATAGAAACACCACATATGCATTATGGTGACATTAATGTGTTGTCTCAGCATACTAAGTGAAATAGAAACATATAAACTAATTTCCAAAACACATTAGAAACACATAGCAAGATGCTAAGCTATTGAGAACATCTTCACGTCTTAATAATAACCAAACAGCTGTGTGGTAATTTGTTAGCAACCTAACAAAAAACACCACAAAAAGCTGCCTTGGCTCTATCCTAGCAGCAATCAAAACAAATAGCAACATGCTAACAGAGCATATGTTAGCTTCCAAAAAACAGCCAGGAACTACCCAGCAACATGCTATCAACTTTTCTGAACAATAAGCAGCAGTCATCTAGAACTCCATAGCATTACGCTAACAACTATTCAGCACATATTATTACACATTAGGAATAAGTGAACAACTTTCTGATAATATGCTTGTAACTTCCCAAAACAGCTCAAAAACACTACAAAAAGCAACATTGGGCCTATTACAGCAATAAAAACAATTAGCAACACGCTAACAGTAATAGTCAACAATAACAATAGCCAAATAACTACTTGATAAAATGCTAGCAACCTCCCTAAAAAACAGCTACAAAAAGCAAACACATAGCAACATGCTAGCAAAGAATCTGAACAGGAGCAACTCAATAGTATCCTTCAAAACACAATAGCAAAATGCTAACAGCTATATAGAATATTTACGCTTCTTAGCAATAACCAAAAAACTGTTTGATAGTTTGCTTGCAGTGTCCACATAACACAGCATCAAAAAGCTAACAAATATAGCAAACATGCTAACACAGATCCTTCCAAAACACAGTAGCAAAATGCTAAAAGCTATACAAAACATCTTAGCCTTAATGAAACCAACCATGTGGTAATATATTACCTTCCAAAACACCCTAGTAATGGGCATCACGGTGGCACAGTGGGTAGCGCGATCACTGCACAGCAAGAAGGTCGCTGGTTCGAGCCTCGGCTGTGTCAGTTGGCATTTCTGTGTGGAGTTTGCTCCGGGTGCTCCAGTTTCCCCCACAAATCCAAAGATATATAGTATAGGTATAGGTTTCCCAGTGATGGTTTGCAGCTGGAAGGGAAAACCTATGCTGGATAAGTTGGCGGTTCATTCGACTGTGGCGACCCCAGATTAATAAAGGGACTAAGCCGAAAAGAAAGTGAATGAATGACCCTACTGAAAAAAACAACTTAAACCAGCCTAGGCTGGTTTTAGCTGGTAGACTAGCCTGGTTTTAGAGGGGTTTTGGCCATTTCCAGGCTGGTTTCCAGCCATTTCCAGCCTGGTCTTAGCTGGTCATGTTGGGAGTTGACCAGCTAAAACCAGCTTGACCAGCCAAAACCAGCTATGTCCAACTTAAACCAGGCTGATCAAGTTGTTTTTTGCTATATTTAGCTGGTCATTTTCCAGCCTGACCAGCTAAGACCAGGCTGGAAATGGCTGAAAACCAGCCTGAAAATGGCCCAAACCCCTCTAAAACCAGACTGGTCAACCAGCTAAAACCAGCCAACCAGCCTAGGCTGGTTTAAGCTGGATTTTTCAGCAGGGGAATGACACCCTAGTAACTAACTAGCAATGTGCTACTATTCTGAACACCTTAGCAACAGACAATCAAAATACCATCACATGCTAACAGTTTTTAGAGCACTTTTACAAAAACATAATGATTGCTTGATATGGTTATGAATTGATTTATAATATATCATTTTGAGTTAAAATAAGATAAAATGATTTTATTTTATATATATTTTTTTGTATTTATTGGAACTGCCATTGACGAGTTAAAACAGGAGAGCTACCATCTGATTAGTGTTAGTACACATTCCCACAGATTTGCCTCCCCCCTCTCTCTCTCTCTTTCAACGCTCTCCATGCTTGAGTGCAGGTATGACAGGAACAGGAGATTGCTCCTTGTGCTTTGGCAGCCGTCACTAGTTTAATGTCGTCTGCATCTGTGTCGTTTCTCCACTGTGATCTAATTATTGATCTGATCTGTATCACTCCTTGTTTCCACACTCCCCTGACGAGGGTGAGAGACAGTGAGTGTCATATCTAATAAGCACATGGATATTCCTGCTGCCTGCAAACTGATGAAATTTGTTATTATAATCCGGAGAGAGATGTTATCCAGTCTGTCTGGCAGTGAGCGAATTTGTTTTGTGTGTATAAGTGTGTGTTGGCTAGGCTTGGATATTGCTGTCTGTCTCAGATAGGGAATTAATAGCTTTCTTCTTTACTTTCTTTCCATATTAGGTGAAGGATCAAGAGTTCCCATACAGACGAAGCTTGGCTCGTGTCTTAATTGGTGTTGAGGATGTAAATGATCATGCTCCTCTTTTCACCATGGCGATGTATGACGGACAGGTGTATGAATCTGCTGCACTGGGATCAGCTGTCCTCGCGGTGACTGCACTTGATAAGGATAAGGGCCAGAATGCACAGATCAGTTACAGCATTGACTCAGGTATGTCCATGCTCACATACACTGCCAGTCAAAGTTTGGACACTCTGATATTATTTTTTAAACTTGTATCTTTTTTCTCTTTCATCTTAGGGAACACAGGAAACACATTTCGGGTTGATCCTGTTTTGGGCATCATCTCATTGGCTCGGGAGCTGGACTTGTCCAGCATAGGTCACTACGTCTTGTCTGTTAAAGCAACGGATAATGGATCTCCAGCACTGTCTTCAACAGCTGTCGTCCGAATCGCTGTGACCTTATCTAATAATGCCGGCCCCAAATTTCCCCAAAATGAATATCAGGCGGAGATATCAGAAAGTGTTGCCATAGGAACTTCAGTCGTTACAGTGAATGCTTTAAGTCTGTCCACCCTTACCTATGACATTCGCCATGGCAATGGTCATCGCACTTTCCGCATCAATCAGTATAGTGGAGTGATCACTACACAGAAATCACTGGACTTTGAGACTGTTTCATCCTACATACTAATAGTCACTGCAAGCAACATGGCTGGACAGGCATCAAATGCGACAATAACAGTCGTAGTTCTAGACCAAAATGACAATGCACCAGTTTTCCAACAGCTACACTACCGTGGAAGTATCAGTGAGGGCGCTGGGCTTAACAGTGTTGTGCAGAGTGATGATGGACAACCGCTTGTCATAAGAGCAAGTGATGCTGATCGCAACCACAATGCCCTGTTAGTGTACCAGATCATGGAAGAATCTGCCAGACGCTTCTTTGCAGTAGATGCTGGGACTGGATCCATAAGGACAATTGCTCAGCTTGACCATGAAACAACACCACTTTTTCGTTTTCATGTTAATGTCAGAGACAGTGGACATCCGCAGCTTTCAGCTGAGCAACCTGCTGAAGTGATCATTGAGGTGCAAGATGTTAACGACTGCTCACCAAAGTTTTCCCAGGATTCCTATGAAGCTGTTCTTTTGCTGCCAACCTATGAAGGTGTAGAAGCCCTACAAGTGTTTGCTACTGATCCTGATGGTAATGGCCAATCAGAGCTCACCTACTCACTGACAGATGGCAGCCTAGAACATTTCAGCATTGAACCAAGCACTGGTCTGTTGACTGTAAGAAACAGTACATTTAGCAAAGAGCGATTCCGCTTTAATGTCCGTGTTTCAGATGGACGCTTCTCAAGCACTGCTCTGGTGACTGTTTTGGTTCATGAGGCTCTGGACAGTGGGCTGGCTTTTACTCACAGTGCCTATAATGCCAACATTGAGGAGAACAATGGCAATATAACAACAATTGCTGTAGTTACAGCATTAGGCAATAAGTTGAATGAACCCCTGCGCTATACTTTGCTGAATGCAGGTGGGAAATTTCGCATTAAGCCAACATCAGGTGCAATTGAAACTGTGGGAGTCCCATTGGACAGGGAGGAAAAAGAAGAATATGGACTGTTGGTACAAGCAGGCCGGGAGGAAGATCGTCTTCGGGTTGCAAGGGCACTGGTTCGAGTTCAAGTCACTGATGTCAATGACAATGCTCCTGTTTTTGTTGGACTGCCATACTATGCTGCCGTGCAAGTGGAAGCAGAGCCTGGGACAGCAATATTTCGGGTGACAGCAGTAGACCGGGACAAAGGACAAAATGGAGAGGTCAATTACTTTCTACAGGATGAACTTGGACATTTCGAGGTGGACCGTTTGAGTGGTGAGCTTCGCTTGCGAAGAACGTTCGAGGCTGATCTCTCCAGTGTAGAATACCAGGTACTTGTGTTTGCCCGTGACATGGGAACACCTCCTCTGTCCTCTTCAGTCACTTTCCCTGTTACAGTGGTAAATAGAGCAATGCCTGTATTTGACAGGCCATTCTACTCAGTTAAAGTGAGTGAAGACATACCAGTTTGGACTCCAATTTTGGGAATAAATGCCAGCAGCCCTGAAGGCCAGAGTGTCCTTTACACAATAACCCACGGTGACCCTGGAACCCTCTTCTCTATTGGATTTGACACAGGGGTCATTAGTGTCATAGCTGGCCTCGACTATGAGACCAGCCCTGCCCACAGACTCATTGTTAGAGCAACTGACTGCCTCACAGGTGCTCGTGCAGAAGTGGATGTTGAGGTTACTGTATTGGATGTCAATGACAACCCTCCAGTGTTTGAGCAGCCCTCCTACAAAGCCATAATTTCGGAATCTGCCATGATTGGTACTGCAGCTTTACAGGTCCTTGCAACGGACAGTGACTCTGAGAAAAATGCAGCTGTCCGGTATCAAATCATTCCAGACCGTAACAACAGCACTGACCACTTTCACATTGACAGCAGCAGTGGCTTGATCCTGACTGCTCGCTCCCTGGACCATGAAACCATCCAGCGTTATGTGTTTCTTGTCAAGGCAACAGATAATGGATTCCCCCCATTGAGCAGTGAAGTGTGGGTCACAGTTGATGTCACAGACACCAATGATAATGCTCCAGTGTTTAACCAACTACTCTATGAAGCCTCAATCAATGAGTTGGCACCCAAAGGGCACTTTGTTACATGCATACAGGCTTCTGATGCAGACCGCTCAGATGCAGAACGCTTGCAGTATGGGTTGGTGTCTGGAAATGAGAGGATGCTGTTTGAACTAGATGCTGCCTCAGGTGTCCTCACACTGAGTGGCCAGAGGCGCATGCAACGCATGCCTTCCGCCATTACCCTGAATGTAAGTGTTTCTGATGGAGTGTTTACCAGTACAGCACAAGTGCATGTTCGAGTAGAGCGAGCTAATCTGCATTCCCCCCAGTTCACCCAGGGAATGTATGAGGCTGATATACGTGAGAATGCACCACCGGGATCAAAAGTCATTGCAATCAGGGCACAGGATGCAGATCCTGGACCATTTGGGGATGTCAGATATGTGCTGCTCTCAGATGCTGCTCGGGACCTGTTTAACATTGATAGCAGTGGGCAAATTGCAACTCTTGAAAGACTGAACCGGGAAGAGCGAAGTGAGATGGTGCTGTCCATTGCGGCTGTGGATGCAGGTGGTCGATCTGGATATTGCAGTGTCCGAGTCAATATAATAGATGAGAACGACAATGTTCCACTGTTTGGTGCCTCAGAGTACCATGCAAGTGTGCGTTCTGATGTTGAACCAGGGACCCTTGTGATTCAAGTGCAAGCTTGGGACTTAGATCAAGATGCCAATGGACAAGTCAGCTACAGTCTGTACAGTGAGGCCAGTTTGCAGGTCACTGAACTTCTAGATATTGACCCAGACAGTGGGTGGGTTGTCACCAAAGGCAACTTTGCCCCTTTGCGTGGCTCTGTACTGTCCTTTTTAGTTAAAGCCTCTGATGGAGGTGCACCTGTCAGACATTCCCTCGTCTCAGTATATATACATGTTTTGTCCACAGATGCTCACATTCCCTCCTTCAGCCAACCACAATTCTCCTTTACAGTCCCAGAGGACATGCCCATTGGTTCCTTGCTGGGAGCTGTGCATCTACACACCTCGACTAGCCACTCAGCCTTACCAGTAAGCTTTGTAGCGGTGATTGGACAAACACCAGAGAGTAACAGTGAGGGAGTGTTTTTGGTAGACAAAGAAAGCGGAATGATAAAACTAGACAAAGCACTAGACCGAGAACTGACACAGATCTATAATTTCAAAGTGGTTGCAATGTTGCAGCAGGGGCGATTGGATGCTGTTTCAGCTGTGGATGTGGAGGTAAAAGTGCAAGATGTCAATGACAACAAACCTGCTTTTGAGTCAGATACCTATGAAACATCAGTCACAGAAGGTCTTTCACCTGGGACTAGGATTCTACAAGTGCGAGCCATGGATCCTGATTGGGCTGCTAATGGACAAGTAACATACAGTCTTGCACCCCCTGGGTTGCTTGGTGGCTCTGGCGGAGAGGACATTGAAGAGCATGGAGCTTACTTTACGATTGACAGCAGCTCTGGTTGGATATCAACACTGAAAGGACTTGACCATGAACAGAACCCTGCTCACAGTCTTACAGTCTGGGCATTTGACCTTGGAGATCCTGCTAGCCAGTCATCGTCAACAACTATCACTATAGCAGTGAGTGACTCCAATGACAACATACCTCAATTTCTTCAACCCCGTTATTATGGTAGTGTACGAGAGAGTGATGCACCTGGTGAAGTGGTGGCAGTGCTGAACACACGGGACAATGACAGCTCACCTGGGAACCGACAAGTCACTTATCATATCACAGGTAAGAACTTTTTAAACTGTCAAAAAAGTATGCATGTCCTCCTATTAAAAATTTGTCTACCTTTCTAGTTAAGACATTGTTAATACCTTAACAGAAGATACATTTCCTTAAGCAACACTGAAAAAGATATCATTCACTTTTTCTCAGTTCAAACCTGTTTTATTTAGTTTGATTTGTATTAAAAATGTCAATAATCTTGCCCCAAAGTACCTTAGAGACTTGCTGTTTCCATACACCACCTTTCAAACATTACAATCCAACCATCTCAATTCACTCACCTTGCCTAGAACTTGCTATAAAAATTAGGTGATCCTGCTTTGCAATTGCTTTTCCTCTGGAACGGTCTACTGCTTCATATTAGACTGCCCCCTTTAAGTCCATCTTAAAGACCTATCTATTTTCTCTCGCTTTTAATACTGCTTGATTACTGGTTCTATTATTGCTTTTATTAATTAAATCTAATGATCTTTCCTGTTTTTTCCCTTTAATTGCACTTTCCTTCTCTATCTTTTACTACTCTTATGTACTTTGGACAACTTTGGTTGCTTCTAAAAAATTGTCTTTTTTATTAGGTTTATTATTTTTTTGTCCATACAGTGACAGTCAGTGTGGATCAGTATTGTTTTGGACACTGTTGAATTTTGTTTTTGGGTCAAAAACATTTTTCAAAAAGACTTTGTTTGGTCAATTTAACACAAAAACCATGTAGTTTCCTTAGACAAGCATTTTAGCAGATGAGGGCACTTTTTGTGTTCCTCTGCAATGCATCAAACTAGAAAAAAAATTATGTCCATGAAAATAAAACCACATATAAAATTAGGTTTCCTCTTTCCTTTGGCCATGTAACCCAGCCCAGTATGCTTGAGTTATTTCAATCTAAACATAGCCTGCATGCTGTTCTGAAGCCCTGTTCTGCATGTAAGCATAATGTAGAACAACACTATTATGGCAAGTCAAAAGTCCACAGTAATTACACCTCATTCATCCTTGCCTAATAATGGATTATTCGCTCTAGGGCTACAAGCTGGATTCTGCAGGAGGAGAACGTAGAGTTGCTTATTGCTGGAGAGCAAAAGCACACTGGTTTTATAAGGCTTTTATCAAAGCTGTGATGCAACTGCATGCAAATGATGGCGGTGCGGATTTGCGATGAGAAAGCGCATCACTTCACGAACGGAACATAATACAGTGACATTTCCGAAAGCAGTAGTTTAGGTGGATTGTGTCTTTCAAAAGGGCAAACATAAACCTCGTCCTTATCAGCATCTAGCCCAGCCAGCTTTAAATATACTTTTATATTCAGGCAGTGTAGAACACCTTGCTTGGTGACAAGAAACAGATTGCACACACACAAACACGCACATACACACCTTGCACATGCTCATGAGCAGCACACACTTGTAAATTAGGCTCTCAGAAACTCATAACATTGAATTAGGGAGCTGCCTTGTTCTATAATTCATGCTTTTTTCACACACATACAAGCGCACACGCACAGAGAAAAAGAGAGAAACACACTTCCTGACCTGAACAGAATTTCGATTAAGCTCAACCTTTATGCTGTGATCATGATTTAGACTGTGCTGCCACCAGCAGGAGCAGTATTTTTAACAAGATTTAACACACACACACACACACACACACACACACACACACACACACACA